>CABHPQ010171845.1:4529-26367 GCA_902168405.1 Peromyscus aztecus | reverse complement strand
AGAAGAAGAAGAAGAAGAAGAAGAAGAAGAAGAAGAAGAAGAAGAAGCCATGTTCCTCATTGCAGTCAGAAAATTCCTTTCCCCATGAACATGGCTCTGTCTTGTAGACACTAACGAAGATTTCAAAACAACATATGTTGTATCTTACTGAATTTTTCCTACTTTCTCTTCCATTGCTGCAATGATATACACAAAGCATCTGAATTCTGGACACTGTTATGAATAGTTGTTTCACCACTGCCCAAGAAGGACTGAAGCTCAAAGCCATGAACTTCCCCATTTACTAACTCTTTGGTTGAGTTCACCCAATTCTTCTCTTCTGTCACCTGGAAGCCCTCCTATATGAGCTAAGCAAAAATGGAAGCATTCATTCGAAACAGCCCAGTCAACAGGCAAATGGCTGCTTAAACAAGTTCTAATTCTATCTGCTTCCTGCAGCCTTCTTACTTTCATAGCCAAGATAGTCAAAGCAGACTCAAGCATCAGCATTCTCTGAGGGCAAAAGGAAAAAAACTAACGTAGCTGGTTGCTTTTCTAGTGACTTAGAAAACACTCCTTTCAGCTGGGTGACTCTAATTGGTTATCCTTAATTAATCATTGTCATCAAAGCCTTAAAGCTAACAGAGAAAACATCCCAGACCTCTGATGGAGTAAGTCTCATTCTCTTTGACTTCAACTGTAAAGTCAGCTTCCTTTTCATGTAGAAGTCAAAACAACAGTTCTCAACCAGATATTCACACTAAAAAATCATCCTGAGCCCTTAAAACAATTTCTTGTTCCTAAGTTCTGCAAAGAAGTTTCCATAGGTGGATTAGGGATGTAGTGTACTGGAGAGGCCCTTGCATAGCGTATGAGACACCTGTGTTCTATCCACAGGACCTCAAGAAGAAATATGGGTTTGTAGTTCAGAGGCATTGCTTTTGAGAACTGCTAGAATAAAAAGTAAGTTTCTGACGTTTATATTTCACAGGTAAATTGTATCTAGATCTAGCCTGAACTCTCTGGTTTGATATGAGGGGTTTCTGCAGGCAGCCATCCATTCACAGCTTGAACTGGCTTTTGGAGGATGTATGCTTACTTGATTATCATAGTTAAATAATATAATTTCAAAACATAATTCATAATCAACAAGTTTTGTAATTTCCCCCCATTTCCCTTTGGCTATGAAAAATTAGGATAATTCTACAGGGCAGGAATCTGGAACAGCAGATATCAAGAAAGGCTTCAGATCCTCAAGACAACCTTTTCCTTTTTCACTCCTTCTCAAATCATCACACCTGCTGAGAACAGTATCCATCTGCCAACTCTGTAGTCTATGGGTCGGGAACAGTGTCTAGTGCCTGTTTGCCAGACTCTACACTGTATAAGGGTTAAAAACAGTGTCTAGTACCTGTTTGCCAGACTCTACACCAGATGAGGGTTAGAAATAATGTCTAGTACCTATTTGCCAGATTCTACACTGTATGAGGGTTAGAAACAGGGTCTAGGATGGCAAGTATTTACCAGTATCTTTGTTATTTTAATTCTCACCTACACAATTTTGTGTTAGTTGTTGGCCTTCACTTTGCCTTAATTATATACAGTGCACCAACAATAAAGGAAAAGGGTTATTTTCCTTTCATCAACTTGAGTATGTCTCTGTAGCTGACACAAGGTAACCTGACCTCAGACCTCGAGTGCACCTTTCTTGGCTTTTTAAAAATTTTCTCAGGGAGCGACCGCATCAAAATTTGAAGGTTTTTGAAAATATTTCCTTAAGTAGACAAAAATTACCCTAGCAATTTATAAAAATGTTGCGGTTCCATCATGGTCTCTCTGTGTCCAGTATCCTGCTCTAGACTGCCAGTGGTCTGCACAAACAACCCAGGACACATTACCTCCAAACAAGCTGTAATTGGGAGGTGCAGAAATTCCCCCTTGATATCAGGCTTCATGCCTTGTTCATCTGAACAAAGGACAAAAAGTAATGCTGCTTGAGAGCAACAAGGTGGAAGCAATGAAAGCAGCCACTCCAATCACGTCGAGGCAAATGAGCCCTCATTTATTTGAAGTGCACTGATCATCTGATTGTTACCTTAATGCAGCACCTACAGTGAAGGTCTTACTATGAAAGCACAGAATATACAAGGCCCCGGGACCGTTAACCTTGGCTGCATATTAGCCTTTGTATTATAATTAATTGCAACTAATTCCTGATAAGCTTAGAGAAAAGATCGAACGTATTTTACATCAGACATGTGCTTACATCTGTGATTATTTTGTTCTTTTGATATTCTGTTCTCTTGACCCCTCTTATACACTGAATAACATGGATAGCAACATTCATATCAGTGAGAAGTTTTAGATAAATATGTTTGATAAACTTCAGGGATTTTTTTTCTTTCTTGGGATTCTTTTTATTAATTACCATACAAAATAATTTCATTTTCATATCTGGATGATGAAATGATAGACATTATTGCAACTTTTTCCCCACTTATTATCTTTCCTTACACCCTTGTGCTGGCTCCCTTCCTCTTCCTCATTAACGCTCTTCTGCTTTCACGCCATGCATATACCTAGATGCACATATGCATATATATGCATGTAAATGTTTAAATCTAAGTTCTGTGGATGACAGAAGACATATAACATTTGTCTTTCTTCTCCCTGTGACCCTCACTTGTTCCCCCCGTCCCTAGCACTTTAAACCACTTTCATTCCTCAATCAATGCCCTTTTACTTCCATGTTCTACAGATGTTTTGTCTAGCTTACACATGTAAGAAAAAGTACTTGATAATGGCCCTTTCTTGGTCTGGCTCTTTTTGCTCAACATAATCATCTCCAGTCTTATTCATCTTCCTCCAAATTACACAGATAAAACTCCAAGGTTGTATGCACCATATTGTCTTTATTCACTCATCTGTTGATGGGTGTCCAGGCTGGTTCCATTTCAAAATTTTCTTTTAAAAATAATTACTTTCTAAAAGGTATTAGTTGTATCTCCATGATAAATTTGAGCTTGAATGTATTATAAACCTGTTTATGCCTACATACAGCAACATTTATGTTGCCCTAAATGGTACAGAGTTAGTGAATGTTTTCAATGAGAATGTGCCTGACTTCTGGCCCATGTCATCTGTCACAAGTGAAGAGAATGACTCTGTCCATCATGTACCAATGTTTCCTGGGAAGACACTATCTCCAGTTTACATCTCACAGCTTATGCAATTTTCTCTTCCCTTCTGGCATTTACAGCCCTCTGTTTTGAAGAAAAATTTTAAAATGAAAAAAATTGATTTCTTTTGCTTGTTTTAATAAATGTCCCCCATCATGTTTTCCACATTAAATTAGTATAAACATATATCAAAATACAATTGTAACTTACATGTGCTCCATACTAGGCAAAGAATGTGCAATCTGTTTTAGATATTCATATGCTGGTCACATACATTGGTGAAAATTTGATGATGATATAATACAAGAAGATAAAAATGCTAAAATGAATTCATTTTTAAAATTACAGTACATGGAATAGTTAGCTAACAGAGACAATCTTAAAGCTCTCCATAAATGGAGAATACTAGAAAGAAAATATAATACTATTATATAAATTGTAGCATTCTTTCACCTTTCATCTTTCTTAGAGAGAAAGGGATACAAATTATATAAGGACATATTTTAAAGACATTGGCAATACTTAAAGACATAAAATGTCTACATGCATGAAAAGGCTTAAGAAAAAGTAGGACTTTTTGTGATGAAACTGTCCTCATTACACAGATAAAACTCATATATGTACACCCTCTTGTTTCTCAGCTTGCTGCCCAGAAATCTCTTGGCTATCTTGCTGCTATCTCAGTTGTGTGAAAGTCTTGTCAATAGCATCACTGTGTGCTCAATAAGTATTTCCAAGCATTATGACTGATCACCTAGGGGCACACAACAGAAGGAGAAGCTGTGGTCCTTTTCATTAAAGAACTTTCAATCATCCTGATGATTCATGCCACACAAATGGATATAGTTGGAATTCTGAAGAAACATACAAATGAGCACAAATAAAAACAGGGCACATAACGATAGTGTGCTGAGGGCATTTGGCAGATGATCTCAATGCTTTAAGCAAGATACTGTATTAAAGTATCAAAAAGGCATAAATTAGAGACTGGGAAGACTGCTCAGTCTGCAGACTGCTTGCCAACCAGAATTCCATCCCTAGCCCATGCATTACATGTCTTTAATCCCAATCTTGAGGAGGCAGAGAAAGGAGGATCCTTGGCCTTGCTCACCTGCCTGTCTAGCTGAATTGGTGAGTTCCAGGTTCAGTGAGAGGCCTTGTTTCAAAAAGTAAGGTGGAGAGCAATTATGGAAAATACCTGACATAGAACTCTGGTCTCCACATGCACAAGAACACTCCTGCACACAGACAGATAGACAGACACATGAGGATGAGGGGTGCGTGTACACGCACACACACACACACACACACACACACACACACACACATATACACACACACACCATAGATTAACAAGCTAGGGAAGGAGAAAGTTTTGGAGGGTAGAAGGTTTATTTGAAAGGAGAATAAGCTAGAGGTATAGTTTGTGATAGAACACATGCTTAGTATGCACCAGACCCTGAATTTGATCCCAGAACCAAAGGAAAAAAGTAAAAGAATGAGTAAGAAATAAATTATGAAGTAAAGTTCTTATAGTATTACTAGCTTTGTGTCTTGTACAAACTATACCTTTTGTCACTAACTGATCTCATTCATGCAGAGAAATACACTATAGGCAGATTGACTTTCTACCTCAATTCTTGAGGCCATTAAAAAACACACTTTAAGGAGCAAAGAAAAAGATGCCATTCATCTCTCTTCAATGAAATGTCATAAGCAGGTTTGTACTCAAAAAAGCCAAGCACTTCCATATCGATAATGAATACATGGACTCGTCACTGAATTGTCATATAATCTTCCCAAACCCTGCCCTCCCAGATCACACAGAATGGGACCCCCTAAGAGAAGGATGAAGAAAGATGGCTTCCCCTCCACATGTATCCAAACCTTACTGTATGCTGTTTATGGTATATTGACCAAATTGCTATATAGCAGATAACATTAGAAGCATTTTATATCTATTACTTAATCCTAACAACCATCATAAGCTGTTTTTATTCCCATTTTGTAGGCAAGAACACTGAAATGCAAAGAGACAACTTAACATGGAAACATGACCAGTGATAGTACTTTCAGTGTTAAATGCATGGCCTTGGATGGCAGAACACATGTTTTTAATGGTGATGTTTGCCTTTGTGTGTGCCATGTGCCTACCCTATAAACACTGGCTGTCCAAAACTAACTAAAAATAGTGTCTTTCCTCTTATCTGGCCTCTTAAAAACATAATAAGGATTAATCTGATGCCTGTAAAGTGTTTTGACCCCTCATAAAGACACCCATGTGATTAGAACTCATTAATTTCCATTTGCTCTTCTTCCGCATCTCCAATTACAGCATCTCACAGATAGGCAGTCTTGGAACCAATTGACTTTGATTCTCTCATGCCACATTCAGGTTGTAATCAGTTGCTATTTTATTATAGAAATAGCATCCCTAAAATTCACTCATTTTTGCACTAATTTTTGATGCTTAAGCCATCATTAGTCTCAGTTATTGTAATCTCCTTAGAGTACTGCATTTTACCTTGTTAAGAGGAAATTTTAATGGAAATTGGTCCCTAGTACCCATCAGGTGGGAAAGGAAAAAAGTTCATGTGTTAATCAAGAGCAAATAATATCATTCAAATATGCACATTCTTAAGTTGCTCTCCACTTTGAAATTTGCCTCGAGTCTCAATTCCACTGTGTACTTACAGGTTATTTGTATTTTATCTCTGCCTTTTACCTCTAACAATTTCTTGAGACAGAAACTTCAACCTACAAAGGAACTTAAAGATAACCAAAAACATTTGAGAGGCTAGAAAACTGAGGATCACAAATATTATAGCTCATTTGTGCATGGTCTGCCAGGGAAAGGTGACAGAGCTGGATGGAGCTGATCCTAGCCATGCTACCCTCGAGTGCATATTGCTCCTATTTGCCACACAGTTGCCTTCCCCATGGGATCAAACATGTCACTGCAAATGAGTTCTAAATTTATTCCTCATTTCTCTCCCAGTTTCCAGTCCTGCATTTCAAACAACTTACTGGAACTTTAAAGGAAAATGTTAATATTGACAACTAATTTCATTATTTTCCCACCACAACCATTTATCTCCATCTACTGACTGCTTTCACATCTCTCAATCCCATGAGAGAAATGGGATATAATGGATTTGGATGCTCTCCAGAGAAAAGATGGGAAAGAAGGTTCAGGCCATTTCTGCCTCTAGCTAGAAGAGCATTACTGATTCCATTTTGCTGATTTCTTTTTGCAAAATAGATGAGACTCAAAGAATCTGATCAGCGAGTAGGCCTATGAAAACGGAGCCACTTGGCTTGTTCCAAGTAGAAGAAAAACCCTGGCTCTGATAGAGCACATACAAGACAGTAAACAACTAAAATCCTAGCCTCATCTAGTAAAACTATGTGGAGACCATATAACAAAAAACAATCTCCTATGCTTATGAATTTTAGCAAATTGTAAAGCAAAAAAAGGTTATAGTGTGGCAGGAAAGTAGGGTGAGAATGAGATGTTAAGACTGGCACATGAGAACTAGGAAGACAGCTCACTCAGTAAAAGTTCTGTAAGCACAAACAGGAAGACCTGCATTCAGACCATTAGCAATCACATAAAAAGAGGCTAACCAGTAATGGGGTGGAAGAAGAAATTAATCCTGGAGCTCACAGCTTGGCAAATCTGGCCACCAATTGGCTCTGGGTTCATTAAGGCAACCCTGTCTCAAAGAAACACAGAAGATGATGATGGAAGATACCTAAATTCAACCTCCAGCCTACACATGCAGGTGCAAATGCATGTGTACCTGCAAGCACACATGCACAAAACTCACACACAAACACATACACTACACACATGTTCACATGCATAGCTTTTTAAAAAAAAAACTAGCATATGAAATAAGACAGTTGTCAGAGAGAGACTGGAAATCCTTCTCCATCAATATGGATCTGTAGCAGATGAAACATTTGCAGAAAAATCACGTAGTATGTAAATGTAAAAAAAGGCCAGCACTTAACAATGGCATATGAAAAACCATAACACTTGTTGCCTAGGGCCATTGACGTTTTCCCAGCTCTGGCCCAGTCCTTCCTTAGAAGTGTTCTATTTTTAATCAACTGACTGTTCTTACTATGATCCATACATGTCTAGTCCAATTTCTTATTCTGGAACTCAAGACCCTGGAAATCACAGTGTCACCCTCAGGACTCCCAGACTCAACTATAACAGTAGAATTTTATGTATATCTAAGTCCAAAGGCAATTTCTTTTCACTGAGATACTAATAGGATGATAATCCAATAATATATTGACAATTGGAAAAAAAAGATTACACCCAAACCATCAAGCTTTGGTGTGTGTGTGTGTGTGTGTGTGTGTGTGTGTGTGTGTGTGTGTGTGCATTCATATATAGTGTGAATTTTGTAGAAATATAGTTCTTGAGGAAGTAAGAATTCTGTAAAGTCAGAAAGATGTTTTTAAACCAGTTAAACTTTGAGATACAGTCAGCCTTTGAGTTAAATATGTGACGAGTTTCATTTCTCTAGATGGCTTTTGTAGATTTGTTTTGTTTTATTTTTTCTCTCAATTTTAAGGTAATAAACTTGAGGAGGAGCAAGAAGAAAAGAGGAAAACTCAGATCCAGCAAAGTCCCATATCTGAGGAGTTGGAGAAAAGATGGTCTCATCAGTTTGTCTTATAAAATCCAGAAAAAAAAAATGTCAAATGAAAGAAGAATATTATGACTTGACTTCAGAAGAAAATAAAGATGCAGAAAGAAGGTATTTGTGCATCTTCAGAATGACGTGAAGTGATGCAAATTCCAAGGATTTCAAAGACAGTAGATGTGGGTTTCAGAGGAAATTAAGGCAAAGCCCTTCTGGTACCCATTGTATCCTCGAGACTTGGAACTTGGGAACCACCAAAACAGCAACTACCACTTCGATGTTAGCATCTCTGTGAAGCCTATGACTTCAGAAGTAGAAAAAGTTTCTGATGGGGGAATTGGGGCTGTTACAAAATGACAAGATTTCTGAACAGTATGCATTAGCATCAAATACCAACCAGCAACAGAACAAAATAGTTAGAATATTGAGATCTGTTCTGAACAGAAGTCTGAGAAATGAAAAGCCAAATAATATTAAAAATATGACAAGTGCAAACAAAAGATAATAAAATCGGTAGCAATTTGTGTAAAAGCACTTTTATATTGTTTCTGTCTCTTACAATGAAATGTGCATGGATGCAATAAATATTAAATAATAATAATCACAGAATGACTAAGTAAATTATTTTTCAGTTGATAAAGAATTCAGATGGCTTTCTGAGAGTAAATGTCCATGTTTGCTCACTGTGGCTTTTTATAAGCAAGTGTAGCAAATGTCAGAGGAATGAGAAGGGATGCTGATGGTAATAAGAGATACTTGTTAGCATTTTATTGTCCCTGTATACCCAAGTACATTACCATTTCCTTGATTCAGATAATGATATTTAAAAGCAATAATAAAGACAATAATTCAGAAACCTAACAGTGGAAATGAGAATAAGTTTGAGAAATATCTTGCCATGCTCCTAAAAGCAAGGAAAACATACGACTTCTCTATAGCCCTAAACAGGACATATGTACCACTCCTTCCATGATCCAAGGACTATCACAGAAAACAGGAGGGTAGAGGCTGTAAGTTCTGGAGGATGGGAGGAGTCCTGTGACACAGCCAGTGTAATCATGAACACACAGCAGCTATGGCTTCCTGCAAAAGACCAGAACAGAAAAATAAGACACATACGTTGGAGGGGGACCGGGAGAGAAGAAGGAGGGAGGGCGGAAGGGATGGGAGGAGGACAAGAGAGGATGACTGAGTGTGTATGTCTCTGTTCATAATATATTATACGCACATAAGAAACTGTCAAAATTAAATCATATAAAAAAGAAGTTCAAGGTCATCCTTGGAGTACATGAGACACTGAAATAATTAATTAGACTTCTCTAAAGAAAAATGGTAAACAAAAATAAAGTGTCCTTTGTGTTTCAAAGAAATTTCAAAGAAGCAACTTTGTAAAACAAATGAATATTTTTCTCAGTTGATTTGGCTCGAGGCTGTGTACTTGACACTTGAGAGCCTCGAGCTTTCTACTCTGAAGCACCCCAGTTCTGCTATGCTGTATTTATCACAGTAGCATTTGATTAAAAGAAAACACTGATTAATTCATCTCAAACTCATATAAGTCTCATGAAAATAAATTCCCAGATATAACCATTTTCAAATTCATTATCCGATCTATGACTTTTAAAAATCTTGATTTTTGATTCAGAACAATGGCTTATTTCAATCATAAAAGCAAGTTGTGAAACACTTAATTGAATATGTCTTCTTTAAAAATCTAAATTTCACAAAGGACGTAAAAATGAGGTATTTGTTTTTCTGAGGCTAGCATATTTTACTTAACGTGATTATCTCCAGCTTCCTGCAAATTACAGGATTTCATATTTTTATGTTTGGATAAGCTCCATTTTATATATACCTATTGAGAGCTGCTGGTAGCAAAAGGCCATGAGAGTATACAGCAGGTGACAACTAGTGTTCAGAAAGTCAACCTATCAGAACCAAGGGTTCTGTTAGAGGAAACCTTCACACAAGGTGTTTTGGAATTATTGCCTATTGAATGAATTGGCTGTTTTTTGTAAACTTCTTGTGCAATAACAGATATGGTATCTTCCCATTACCATGCATCTACATGTAATGTATACATGTAATCTCATGATTACATCTCAATCTTATGGGCACATTTATCTGTGGGTGTTCAGGAAGATGGCTTTTCATTTAGCTGTATAATTTTGATATATAGAAAATACATTAGGATACGCTTCATAGCCAAATCCATTGTCCCATGAGACTGTAAACACTTAAAGTTTACTTTGTTCCTTTTGCTCAGACTAACACAGAAAATAACACTCTCTCCTCAGTCTAACATAAACTGCACACATTTATCTCATTTTTACCTCAGAGCAAGTTCAAACTAGACTAAAGACCTTTGTAAATAGATGATAAGTTTAAAACTTTACGGTTATGCAAAGGTCAGAGTCGCAGGTGTCTCACCAAGGCTCCTAACACAAAACACCCTATGAAAAGCCTGCCAATTCTTTGCTTGCCAAGTGTACTGATAAAAAGCTATGTCTCAGAGTTTGTGGCACTGGGCACTGTGCCCCCTCTCTCTGGTCCTGAGACCTTGGAACTTTGCGTTACTATGGTAATGGCTCTGCTCCTTATCGTCTATTCTAGGAATGTGCTATGACCTTGAGGGTTTTGAAACTTTCTCAGGATTGTAAGGAGTCTCCTGTTAGAAATGTGAGAAGTCAGGCAAGAGAGCTGAAAAGAGGCTGTAGACTTAGAGAAAGAACCAAGAGAGGACAGCAAAGAGCTCAGAGAACTGACTTAGAACAATAAAGTGAATGGGCTGAAAGAGCACGGGGTACATAGATTCTTTAATATTCCTAAGATTAGATTTACAGCTGGTTGTAGATTCTCCTGCGGACCGTGGGAGAGGGGTATTCAGGACTGGACCCTAATAGCGCTCTTCATATACCACATTGTCTGTATCCATGCATGGGTGTCTGGACTAACTTGATGACTTGACACTGCACCATGATAAACAATGATGTCAATTATCTGCAATATATCCTGACTTGCATCCTTACAAGTATACACTCATGAGTAGTATACCTGGATCATTTGGACTTTTTTTTTCTTTTACTTTCTTGAGGAAACTCTACATTGATTTCCATAGTAGTGGGCTAATTTGCACTCCACCAACAGTGTGTAAAGGTTCCTTTTTTCCCACAACTTCATCAGCACTTCTTTTTTTTTTTGTTTTTGGTCTGTCTACTTGATGATTCCTATTCTGACTGGAGTAGAAAGGAATTCCAATGCACTTATTTTGTGATGGAATGGGGGAATTTTTGTCTTTAAGTAATTGTATTTTTATTCTTTTGATTTTCCATTCATTTATACAGTATATTTTGATCTCACCCAACATCCTTATTGCTCCCCACCCCATCTCTCACTGAGCTTCATTTTTAATTTTGTTTCTGTTATTGATAAGCCTAGATTCAGAACCCAGTTAGTACTGCCCATAAGTACAGGGGTATGCGGCCAGCACTGAGGTACCAGGAACTTAGCAGCAGCTACATCCTCGAAAGAAAGTGCCTCTCCCTCCCTCTCTCAGCAGCCATCAGCTGCCCGTACTTCTCCTGGATGGGTATATATTTTTTTTGTCTTTCTTAGTATTCTTCAAATACTCAAAGTCACTTTGTTTTTCTCTCATTGTCTCCAGAAGCCTCATGTTTTAACTGCTATTTGCATGATACTTTTAGTGTTTTTACTGAATTGTCTTAATCCAAAATTTGAACACAATTATATGACCATGTCTATGTTCAGTTCTTTTCAACTGGTCTATTCCTACTCCTATCCCAATGACACACCTGTCTTCATTGCTGTCGCTGTAAAGCAAATCTGAAAACCAGAAGGCTCAAGTTATCCAGCATTGTTCTTTTTAAGGGGTGTGTGTGTGTGTGTGTGTGTGTGTGTGTGTGTGTGTGTGTTCCTTTGTTTTTCCATATGAATTTTAGAATTATCTTAATTTCTGAAAGAAAAAAGTGGAGCTTACTAAGAATTTATTTAGGCTTTCTGGGATATACAGAATTTGTATAGAATTGGCATCTAACATTTTGAAATCCAGCATGTGAAGCAGTCTCTCTATTTACTCAGCTCTTCATCTGCAGTTTCTTTTTTATGACTTATCTCTATAAATAATGAGCTTTCAAAATGTGGCAAGTTTTGTTACTAATAACATTGTAAATTGGTTCTTAAATAGAACGTGTTTGATTTGGACTGTTAAGTGCATATACTCCTTTGAAAAATATAAAATTATAAAATTGTAGGGTCTAGGGCGGTGGCTCAGTCAGTAAGTAGTTGGTACACAAACATGAGGACCTCAATTCAGTCCCCAGAACTCATACAAAAATGTCAGAAACAATGGCACATGCCTATAATCCCAGTGTTGGGGAGGGGGAGAAATGAAGAAGTCTTTGCCCACTGACCAGCTAGTCTAACTAAATTGGTGAGCCCAATGGTTAGTGAGAGACCCTGTCTCAAAAAATAAGATGGGGAGTAACTGAAGAAGAAACCCTCTGTTGACCTCTAGCCTCTGCACACAACACACACTTGCAAACACATACATACACAAACACACAAAAAGAAAAGAGAAAAGAAAAGTAAATTGAAAGGAAAATTTTGAGTCATTTATTCAATGTTTCATTTTTATTATATTAGAAATATTAAAATAAAGATAAAATATTTTCTCAGCTACATTAAAATTTGTCTTCATAGTTTGTTCTCAGTTGTAAATGGAAGAGAAATTATTGAAAATTATTCTTTTTATAATGGAAAGGATAGGTTGTGGTTGTCTTAGTTACTTTTCTATTGCTGTGATAAAACTCCATGACCAAGGCAACCTATAGAAGAAAGAGGTTATTTTTGGCTTAAGGTTCCAGAGTAATGAATCTACCACTATTGTGGAGAGTAAACATGGCCGCAATCACCAAGCGAGGTGGCAAAAACAGCTGAGTGCTCACATCTTGAGTCACAAGCAGAAAACAGAGATAGCAACCTGAAAATAAGGGAGATTTTGAAACCTCAAAGCCCATCCCCCATGACATGTTTCCTCCAGCAAGGCCACATCTCCTAATCCTCCCCAAGCAGTGTCACCAACTGCAGACCAAGTAAGTATTCACATGCCTGAGAATATGGGGACTTCTTATTCAGATCATCACAGAGGGTCAATGTCTACCATTATGGTTGTACAGTTTAGCCCTCAGAGAAATTACACCATCTCATAACAAAACCTTAGCATTTCTCATGAATTTTTCATATCTCTTTACTTTGAATACTTGTGCTTACACATAGAGATAGAATATAGGATCAAAAAGATGTCATAAGCCGGGTCTAGTCCCACACACCTGTAATCCCAGCACTTTAGGAAGTAGAGGCAAGAATATTGCCACATGTTTGAGGCCAGCCTTGTTGCATGTTCTGGAACGGCCCAGCTGCATAGCAACACTCTATCTCAAATACAGATTTCTTGAGTCTTGTTTGAGTTGATACCTGTTGCCTGCCTCACTTTTCATATGATAGGAATAAAAACATACAGGGTAGAGAACATTTCAAAATCAATAACATATGATTTCTGGAGTATGAGGGTCAGATCAATATCTAAGTCAGAATAACAATTTTTCCCTGTAAAGAGCATGACTTTGCAGACCAGGTTATTACAACATGAGGTTTCAACAGGTAGCATGCAATGAGTGTTGTAGTACCCAAATAAAACCATAGTCATTAAAAATAATTGGTGAACCAGATGCAATTCAGGGGCAGTAAGTTTTCAAGTCTTTCAATTATATTAACTCTCATCCTATAGGGACATGATATATATTATTCACGTGTTGTATATGAATGAATCATCAATCTAGATAACATCAAATACAAAGTAATATAATGAGTATTTCAGAGACTGTTTGTTCCAAAACAAAGAGAATAATCTAAATAATAGAAATTTGACACATACCATGTTTTTATAATATATGAGTAGTGATAAAATAATTTGAATCATATCAAAGACATTACATTTATTCTCTGAAGATATCTTATTATCTTTCAAACAAATAGATAAAACACCTTAAACTCAGTGTTTATATGCTTATAAATCAGAGAGTTTATAAATATTCATAGATGCAAACTATTCCCTACAGAATTATCTCCAAAACAATAATTATGCAAATTACTGATTGTCCAAAGCACTTAACTTCTAGGCAATATGCAATCTGAACTACCCTAAAGACAAGTTAATAAAAGGCCTTTAAAATAAATGATAGAAGTGTCTTGTATCTACTATCAGTGATAAAATTTAAAAACAGAATAAACAATTTTAGAGGCAAATTTTAATTTAGTAAGCACATACTAAATACTCTTACCTCCATAAAATATATAAGATATTACAAAATTTACAGATAAATTCAGTTAGGATATGGAGTAGATCCCTAGAGCTTGCTTAACATGTACAAGGCCATGAGTTCAATCTTCATCATTAAAGAATAGCTCTATATGTATATACATACATATATATATATATAAACAAAAATAAATAAGGACATTCAGCATGTCCCAAAGGCTATATCATCTAACCTTATCTAACTTCAGCAATAGGGTCTTACTATCAAATTCTGGGGGCAACTAAAAACAATGGCAATGACCTGCTTGTTTTGTGTGATCTATGGGACACCCCCAACCAACAACTAGAGGGGAGGTGTAACACACCTGGCACTGGGCTTTTCACTTGGCAATTTGTGTTTTCTGGAGGGAATATTATCCACTGTGTAGGGTAACTCCAATTAAACTTTTTATATTAAGATATGCCTGCATACATACACACAGATGTTTTATATACGTGTTTGCGTGTTTGTGTTATATTATATTTATTATATCATATTATATTGTGTGTTAGCTGTCCCTTTCTATACACCTCCTCTACCCTACATTCCTTACCTCTCCCCACTTGAATTTCCCTCCTCATTACTCCCCCTTTCCCTTCATAAGTCCATTGGTGCAATAGTGCCACAGACATTGGTCTAAGCAACTGTTTTCTGATTAGATTTAAGGTCCACTCTACTGGAGCAAATCCATGCTTGGTACCACTAATCTGATCAAGAACTCATGGTTGGGGTCTCATAGGTCCCAGGGATGAATCTACCACTATTATTTTGCTAAGCAGGCACAGTATCAAATTGTTCAACACCATGCTCAATCATGCTATTCAACACTACAGGTGTCCAGATGTCTGAACATGTTTCCTACCTTCAGTAACTCATGGTCTTGTGGGAAAAATAAAAGCTATAACGGGAAAATTACAACATAACAATAAGTTTTAACCAAACATGCAGACCAATAGAAACCTAACACAGAATGTAAATGGGGGATAATGCTGGAGCAATGTGTACAGACTTGTCACATTAGAAATAATCATGCCCTACAAGATGTTTGGAGTTTGAATTAATTCTAATTAGTGTGAAAAGTCATGGGAGAGTTTTAACAGAAAGAGCATAGAAATAAACTTTCCTGTAACATTTAATACATAAGTCACAGTAATAAAATTGCATTCTAGACAGAGTGCAAATTCACTGAAATGTAAAGACAATATAGTCAACTGAAAAATAAGTGCTATAAACCAATAAAAAGAGGAAGGCATAGATTTCACTTGTTTATTAACTATATTAACTTTTACAGCAGATGCTTTGCCAGATGCAGGATGACAAGGAGAGAGAGAGGGAGGGAGAGAGAGAGAGAATATCCTGGACCTAGTCCTCAAGTTTTAGAAGGTGTGTGTGTGTGTGTGTGTGTGTGTGTGTGTGTGTGTGTGTGTGTGCATGTGTGTATGAGCAATTATACTTATAAGAATCCATGATTCAGGGTAATAGAATCAAGAAGAAACAAATGGTACTAGACTTGACTAAGTATGATCAAAGACCTCACATGAGAGCAAAATATTACAGGAAGAATGAAGCTGAGGGTAATTGTTAAACTAAAAAATGCAATGAGCACTTACCTTGAACTAAAAGAATCAGATCAAAATATAGAAGTAAATTAACATATAGGGAATTGCAGGGCTTGGGGTAGGAATGAAGGCAGTATGTGTTATGGAAAAGGGTAGCCAGATCATGAAACTTGTAGCCACACAAAGAATGGAGGCTACTTACATGAGAAAGAAATTTTATCAATTTCCCATTGAGAAAAATGACTTGCACAAAATTCCAATTGCAACTGCAAATTAACTTTAGGACAATAAAAACAAAATATAATGTTATGAAAAATGTAAAAATTAAATTTTATTAATTTTTATAAATAGTTTCTTCTTAGAATTTCATACATAAGTACTGAATGCACATGACTCTAGCACCTTCCTCCCTACCTTCCAAATCCTCCCAAATTCATGATATTTGTTTAATGATTATTGTCATATGTAACTACAGAACCCATCTCCTCCTGCTTTTTTGGACAAGCTATATGGGAGCTCATCTCCAGAAGCAACAGATTTTCCATTTCTGAGGAGTCATTGCCCATCTATAGCTCTTCATCTAGGGATGGAACAATGTGGAATGTTCTCTGTCTGTGCTGGCATGTCAACTGATGTTCTCATTATGCTGGTCTTGTTCAAGCTGAAACTGAAGCCATTTTTTTACAATATCTTTAATTTGATAATATCTTTAATCATACATTTTAACTGAAAAGGTATAAATTTAAGCAACACCATTTATAACAGTAATTTTCCCATAGGTTTCTAAGATGTATTCCTTTAAAATAAAAGCATTTTTCTTATAGAAAATGGATTCAGGTTAAACACTTGCTAATCAACATTTACATTCCTTCTTTCCTTGTCAAGTCTGTTTAGTTAATGAACATGAATAAACATCCCACTATCCTTTTTGTTCATTGTTTAGTGCTTTTGGTCTATTTTTATGTACATCTCTCAAGAAAGAAATGATGGCCACCTTTCCATGAAGCTTTGAAATCAGTCCACTATTTCATTTTTGTTTATGAGCATTAGCTTTGTCATCATACTAACATGGCAATTTCTGACCACAAGGACTGTTAATACATTACACTATTAAAGTTCCTATAGTATCGAAACAGTCCTTGATACAGAGTGTGTACCATAATTGTAAATATAACAAAGATACAAAAGCTGTATCTCAAATGAGTGAAGAAAAGATGGATTATTCAATAGATGCTATTGGATAGGCATCTAAAAAAAAGTAATATTAAAGCTATGGCTCATATTCTATAACAGGATAAATTCCCAACAGATGAAAGAGGCAATTGTAAAAATGAAAGCGTACAAGAATTACAAGTGGCCAAGAAGACTTATCTTTATAATCTTGATGGAGGGGAGACCTGTTTAAATATGACACTAAAGCTATAAATCAAAAAACTGACAAATCTTACAACATACACAAAAACTTTAAAACACCATTTGTAACAAAAGCCACAATAAGCAATGGCAAAATAAAAGTGACAAATTGGAATAAATACTTGCAACCATATCACAAACCAATAAATAGGAACGATCATTTATTATACAATAACAAATGGCCCAAAGGAAAAATAGGCAAACAATATATACAAACAGTTGGTGGAAAATGAAACACAAATAACTCTTAAGCACATGAAGAAGAGAAAAAGAGTGATGAAAATTAAAACTTCACTAAAATACCATTCTTTGCCTAGTAGATGAGCAAAAATACAAAAGATTAATGATACTGTTTGGCCAGGCAGTGGAGACAGACATTCCACACATGTGAACAGGTGCAACATCTTCCATGAGCCATTGCACAATATTTATCGAAATTACTTTACAAAGTGTTTTTAATCCTGAAACTTCAAAAAAGTTCTCTTAAATATATATATCCATGCACAGAAGAAAAGACCTATATATAGAATGTCATTACCATAATGCGACTTCTAATGACAAGATTAGGAACAATTTAGATATCCATAAAAGGTGACTGGATAACAAATAACAAAACATCTACAAAAGAAAATCTGTTTTCAACCAGTTATTAGAAGGGATGAGGAGATTGAGGAAGAGAAGGAGTGAGGGAAGAATGGAGATGGGGAAGGAGGGAAGGAAGAAAGAGAGAGGGGGAGAAAGAGGGGCTGAGGAGAGAGGGAGAGGGTAAGGGGGAGGGAGAGAGACTCTTAGAGACTTATTACTGGGCTTTGGAACAATCTCCAAGATGTGTGTGTGTGTGTGTGTGTGTGTGTGTGTGTGTGTGTGTATACATATATATATACATATATATATATATATAGTGTGTGTGTGTGTGTGTGAAAAAGTAAGGTGGAAAATGATGTGCAAGATGTACTACCATGTGTGCAGAGGTGGGGCAGCGAGATAAACCCTCCTTTGCTTTTATTAAGTAGTTGTGTAAGAATACATAAGCAGTTAATATTGGTCTCAGGCAACAGGAACAGAACTGAAGTGATAGTTTTCATGGTACTTTTGCTATATGCCTTTTTTATGTTTTGACTTGTGAATTATTTGATTATTTAAAACAAATATTCAAAAACACATATTTCTACAGCAAAACACAGTGTTACAAACATAAAAATATATTATGGGTTAAGGAATAGAAATGTCCAATAGTAACAATATTCAATGTTTGTTTTCAAAGTTATAAAATCTTTTATGTAAATTATCATATAAAATATAATTACCACCAATCACTTTTTTTCCTATTAGATAAGTTTACAGACTACTGGATTTCCATAAGCCTTATTTATGCATCCTTATTTTTGGCTAACCTGTGTGCATGGGCAATACAGGTTTCAGAAGACGTGTTATTTAATAAAAATCTAAATGCCAAGAAGAGTATATCTTCCTATTAGTCAGTTTGCCTATGGGTCAGGGAGGCTCCAGAGGCAACTAAAATAACACAGACTATCACCATTGTGCTTGATTGCCCCCCATAACTAGATGGTCAGCTACAATACCTGCCTCCAGGAAAGTGGTTACAATTGATGCAAGAGTGGTTTGAGAGTCATGGGGATAACCAACCACTTTCTACTCCAAGGGAGGGAATTCATATATAGTACTATAAACTTGCGGGAAAGCCCATCACTTGGAAGACCATGGACCCTAGAGGGGAACTTGCTAGTGTTGTTCATTAAATAGCCATGCTGTCAGACTATTTTCTTAGTATTTATGTTTATATCCATACATTTGTGCTGTTCTCAGACTTGCTCAGAGAAACTTCCTTTTTAAGTGGGAAGCAGTTAAAATAGAGACTCATCACTTGTGTAAGGGTGATTGTTAGTGCTCAGCCACCGACAGGTCATCTATATTAGCATCCTTCACTACAAGACTCAGAAAACATCATGGGGGTGGGTGGAGGGGCTGAAGAGATGGTTCAGTGGTTAAGAGGACTGGCTGGTTCTATGGAAAACACAGGTATGATTCCTAGCTGCTACATGGCAGCTCACAATCAACTGTAACTCTAGTTCCAAGGGATCTGTTGCCCTCTTTTGGCCTCAGAGGGCACCAGACATGCAAGGAGTACACAGATATACCTGCCTGCAAAAACCACACACACATTAATAAACTCTTTAATTTAGAAGAGTGGGTGGAAAGAATGGGAGGCAAGATCTGGATGATGAGTAGGAGTGCTGTGACATACGGTCTTCTAGCCATGACATGACTAATGTATACATCAACCCACAGCAGCTGTAGTAACCTGCATAAGACATACATAGAATCAAGCCATTCAAAATTCCAGCACGGATGGAAGAGGAGATCTCTAGGCCCCACCCATAGGTGAGGGACTACTGCCAGGCAATAGTTTCTGAGGCAAGAAAAGTCACTTTTTCTTTGGGGATGTGGTTCTATAAGTTATCCATGCCCTAGTGGGTGGCTCCATAGCAACATGTTCGTGGTCAGCACCAATTTGACTCAATTAGCTACTAATAATAACAAGAATAATAGGGAGAAAATGAAGCTGGGAAGAAGACAAGTTGGTAGGTCCTAGGGGAGTTAGAGAGAAGTAGTTAAGGGATAATAAGATCAAAATACACTGCATATATGTATAAAGTTTTGGTAGGATAAATAAAAAATGTTCTTTAAAAATAAAGTATGTAGCCAGGTGGTGTTGGTACACGCCTTTAATCCCAGCACTCAGGAGGCAGAGGCTACCTGGTCTACAGAGTGAGTTCCAGAACAACCAGAGCTGTTATACAGAGAAATCCTGTCTCAAAAAAACCAAAAAATAAAATAAAATGAAGTATGTAAATAGTACATATATAAACAGACTGTTTTTGTTTACAATATAAGCATTCTTGACTACATGTAGGTATAGTTATTTGTACTGTGTCCTCAGAAATGTAACGTTAAGATTACTAGTAAGTACCTATCCTCAGAAATGCAACACTAACACTAACTTAATAGAAATGATATTCTCAACCTACATCAACTTAACATACCTTTTAACTGCACATGGATAAAAGTGAAAGATTTTATTTAAAATTTTAACACACCTAACAAACACAATTGTTTTTTAATTTTCTGACAAAATATTTTAACTGGTATATTTTCTTTTTTTAATTTTGCAATAATTTTGTTTTGATTTTCAATTTTTAACTAGAAACAAAATACATTTCTATAGATGAATATTTGAATTTGTTTTCATAAGAGATAGACTATATTATCCTTTAGGATAAAAACAATATCTAGGGGATAGAGAGATAAATCAACCAGTTGAGTGTCTCTTGCTCTTCCAGGGGATGTGAGTTTGAAACCCAGAACCTACACTGTGCAGTGTACAAACACCTATAACTCCAGCTTCAAAGGACCTGGTACTCCCTGCTAGCTTCCACTGGCACCTTCATGCACATGACATACATTAACACATACACACACACACACACACACACACACACAATTTTTAATCTGCATGTTCCTAAGTATAACCTAAAAGCCTGTTTTGAGAATACAGAGAATGCTGCCACCTCTCCAGCTTGTCTGTGTAGCTAGATTATGGTAGCCTCTAAACAAAGCAAAACAAACAAATGAAAAATAAAAGAAACAATTCATACTTTTTAAGACTCTAAAGGAAGTCTCATTCTATCAAAAAAAAAAACTATCAAACAAAAAAACCTAATTCGAGATATGGAATAAAATCTATCTGTCTCCCAGAGCTTCCTGACATCCAGGCTATGCTCAGGCGTCTAGAGAGCAGGGCCCTGACCCCACAGGCGGAAGTTTCAGCTGTGGCATTTAAGGTACCATGGGAGAGATGAGAAAGCCCATGAACAGAATTGCCAAATGCAGGCACACGCTATCAGAGCAACTGCTGCATAAGGGCTTCCAGGTCCTTGTTTTAAATGTGTGCTAGAAAAGGCCACGCAGGCTAGTACATGCCTTGCCCCTTGGTTCAAAAAGCCACATAGAGAGATGACTGCCCTCGTGCACCTTGTCGCATGGGGACATCAAACAAAGACCTCCAGCAGACCTCCTAGGCTTGACCATGGGCTCACAGGGAACCCAGGATGCAGCTTGGGGTGATTTGTTTCCTTCCTGTTGGACACCAAGCCACTTACTCAGTCCTGAGGGAGTTTTGGGGTCCCACATCTCTTTCTCGTTTCCCTATTGTCACAGTAGGAGGACAGCCTTACCCACCTCACCAGGCCCCACCACTTAATTGTATTTTCAGGGGTACCTAATGGGAAAAGATTTTCCAGCTAAGGTAGGAGCTTTCATTGCATTGCTCCCTCCATGTGCCTCACTCCAGACCGGTCAGCAGTGCTTCTCCTCCTCATGCACAGGGACACAGACAGGGCCTTGCTCTCTCTCAAGTTCCAGAGGACATCAGGATCCACTGCCTTGTCCTCAATTCCAGAAGAATGAGGTTTTATCCCACAAGCTTTTCTCTTCCTGGTCCCCTCTTCTAATTAACTACTCAGCTAATTGTTACAGGACCGCCATAGAGCTGGAGTCCAAGGACCATCAAGTGTATACCCAGGTGGTAAGGAACAGTAACAGTCTAAAGATATTTACACTCCCAGACCAAAAAGGGTTTGGGCTCT
>CABHPQ010171844.1:0-58747 GCA_902168405.1 Peromyscus aztecus | reverse complement strand
CTCGGGAGGCAGAGGCAGGCGGATCTCAAAATTTTTCCAAACTTTTGTAGGCTTGAGGAGGAGAATGAACATACTGCTTAACTATCAGGACAGATGATGAGTTTATATGTGAAGTATGTCAATACATTACCTTGAATAAACAACCTTGTAATAAAGTACAAAGCTCAAGATATTTCCTGTGAACATTGTGTTATGCCAAGAATGTATGTAATTGGAAGCATATTCAGGAGAACAATCTACAAATAGCATTTTGTTGCAGTGTGAAACAATCATTTTCAAAAATGGAATTCCATAATTTCTAATTCTTAACTTTATGTACAGTTACTATTCTTAAAATTAAAATAGTGCTTTATATGATTCTGTAATAAGACTGGTTGTTACTTTCAGTTATAAATGATTGATGATCAAATACAAAGCAAGCTAGTAATTGTTATCTGTAAACTACTCACTACATATGCTTTTCAATATATCACAATTTGCTTAATTTAGCTAAAAGAATATAGTCTGACAAGCTCATAATTGTATTTCTAACACCTAACAAAGTACAAATCAACTTTTCTAGACTGGGTACAACTATCTATTTCCTGAGATTTGCAACCACTAAGTGAGGCAGCAAACCTTCATTAACATGCAGCCTGGTAGAAAAGTCTGTGCAAAAGAAAAAAGTGGAGAGACTTCTCATGTTGCATACTGATGACTGAGGAGAAGCCTGTGAACACATGTCAGCCTAGAGAACAGATCAGAAAGGCATCATGATGTTGAGCCATGTCCTTTAACAATGGAATAGCATTAAGTTCTTATGAACGTGTCACAGTTTCCTGAACTTAAAATTGCCTAATGACTGGTGTCTTGGTTACTTTTATATTGTAGTGATAAACCACTATGGTCAAGGCAACTTACAGAAGACAGGGTTTATTTGCCTTATAGTTTTCTGAGGGATAATAACTCATGATGCTAGGTAGCATGAAGCTGAAGGAGAAGCTGAGAGCTCATGTTTCAAACAGAAAATAGAGAGCTAAGTGGGGATGGTATGGGGCTTTTTAAACCTCAAAGTCTACCCCCAAAATAGATTTCCTCCAGCAAAGCCATACCTCTTAAACCTCCCAAATAGCATAAATAACTAAGGACCATGTATTCAAATGCTGACACTTAGGTGGGAGGCAGCGGATGGTGGAGAGGAGGGAAGTATCTCAACTAAATCATTACAGCTGGTCATAATTTCACCCACATAAAAAAATATTAACCTATACATTGAAAAGTTTTATGTGACAAAGTTAAAGGTATTAAAAATGAGGGAGAAGTTTAGGTCTGTCTTTAGCTTTGAAAGGTTAGAGATTATGAAAAAAGAAATACTCTAAGGCATATGATTACTCTTGTGTAAAAAGGTAAACAGCTTCCCAGTTGAAAAGGTACTTTTAAGCTTTCCTCATGCATTTCTCTCTGCAATTAGATGACTGGACAAAATGATGCAATCTGAACCCTTTATATTGCTGACCCACTTTCTATCTACTCTTTAAAAAACAAAGTAAGAAGCTGTTAGCTAAAACTGCCTTAGAAACTTTAAGTCTTCACCAAAAACAAAAAAAGAAAAAAAAAAAAAAAACAAACTCAACTCATTCAGAAAGGTTAGATTTTATTGTGTTACATTTTATTTTGACAAAGGAAAGAAAATTTTGGATAAATGATTTCTTAAAAGACCTTACAAAATTAGAAATATGTCCTACAAGTACCATTTCTCAATTTTTATATAGATAATAATGAGGGTAATTTCTGACCTGGTTCAAATTTGATGAACCCCTAAAATACTTAGGACCATCAGAAGTAAATTTTGCCACACTCCAAATCTACAGTCCCAGAAACACTCAAAGACAGGTCATTTTTAATATTTTACATTCAAGTAACCTTATTGATATTATGGTTTAAATATGAAATTTCTCCATTGAGATCATATGCCAAAGTCTTTGTCACAAACTGGTGAAGATAACTTATGAGGTTCTAGAGAGTTTAGCCAGTAGTACTAAACTGGTGAAGTAGGTCACTAGTAGTGTGTCCTTGTGGGTTTTGTGTCTCTGTACTTTTCTTGTTTCCCAAATGGGCTACTTGGTTACCATGAGATAGGAATATACCATAATTTCCAACTACTCTAATGTTCTCTCTAAGAATATGTAGCCAAAGATCATGGACTGACCCATCCAAAACCATCAGCCCAAATAAATTCTGTTAATTGTTTCTGTCAGGAATTTGGTTACATCAATTCACAGTCATTAATATGGTCATTACTTCTGTACAAAACTCTGCTATGACACAATTAATCATTCTGCTTCATAATAGAAGCCTTATTGCCTCATATTCTGGATCTAGGAGAGAGGTGCTATGTTTGACTTGTATCCTCTGGAATTTACACACACTGGAGAGCAGGAAAGACACACGGCAAACCATTTTGCTCTTCACTCAACGCTCAGTTGTCTCACAAATGAGTAACATAACACTCTAGCTCTTTCTCCATTAACCATGATTAAAATTCATCCACTGATTTTTAGTGCTGGTAGTATTTGAGAGGCATTTTATCAACAAATGTTTTTTGAATGTTATCTAACTATAATTACATTAAGGTCTTACACAGTCTGTAAAAAACTTGAAACATTCTGCTGTCTTCATATAATAACAAACATTGCTGGTTGTTTATTATATAGTTCTTCCTAGAAGACGCACAAAATTATACCATGAATATTCGTAAAAAATAGGAATTAAAGAAATAAAACAATAACAAACAAACTTAAAGGACTGAGCAGACACATAATAGTCTTCTCTCAGAGATCAGATCTTAATTTTGGTTTCTAGAAATTGAACAGGTAGTTTGTGAAAAAAAAAAAAAAAACATGAACAAAGGGCAATCAGTCTCCAACATTCCTGCTAGCAGGGACAGGGAGAACAGAACATACTCAGGCCTAAGACAGTCTGAGATAATAAACTAATAAGGGCAAAGCCTGGAGCTTATCCAGGCCTGCCCCCAAAATGGAAAACTATAACCCAGACTAGCCCCTGACTAGCCCTGGACAATGAGGAGGCACTAATATGATTGCCACTTCCTTGAGCCAATCACATCTAAAGTGACCGAACTGCCCTAGGAACGCCCCTTTTGCTGTGCTTAAAAGGAGCCTGCAGGTTCCTCTCAGGGCCTTCACCATCTTGCCTTTGTTTGGGTGATGGCAGACCTCACAATCATAGAATGAAAGTGATTGTATACGTGGGTTGTGGTATTTTGTGCGACTTATCCAGGACCCTAACACAAACAAATATAAAACAGGCTCAATTATTATCATAGATGTTATTCAGATGAAATTTCCAATGACTGGCTATATTTTAATTTTTATAAAGGATTTAAAATCTGAAGGCTGCTCCTCCCCATTACCTTCTCTTCCTCTTTCTCCTCACCTTCCTCCTCTTCCTCCTTCTTTTACTTCTTCTTGTACATGGGCTCTTTAATTTGTCATAATTCTATTACAGTATTCTGAATTTGTTTATGGAGCAATATGGTCTCTTTTGAGGTATAGCTGCCCACATTTTCCTCCGAGGTTCCTGCTAACTAAGAAAATTGTAAAGGCCTGTCTGTCACATTAGTTTGAGAGTGCTTACATAATTTGTTACCCACATCTCCAAAATCATGCCATATATTAATATTCTTTTACATCTTTTATAACTATTTACCCAAACTTTAAGAACATTCTCCGTATGATTTATCTCATCAACTTCAAGACTCAGTTTGCTTTGTTTATAGTTATACAGCAACTGTAGTCCAGTTGATTTCAATACTCTTCCTTTTGATCATATATTGGAAATTTCACCTGACTGGGTCCTATAGAATTCATATGTTCTCATCATATACATCTGTTAGTCTAGGAGTTTTGAGTCATACTTCACATAAATTTGACTCAAAAATTATTGACTCAAAAAAATTCAATAATTGGTAGCACAGCCATGTCTAAAGGTTAAATGCCCTAGGAATATTATTTTGAGCATACTACATACCTTAATATTTTTGAGTATGAAGTCTCTTTACAATGGCAAACTGGTCTCTTTCATTTTTTCTTTGTAGGAGATATCCTAAGAGATGGACCATTCATCATCCATCATTTATACAAATAAATGAGAAATAAAATGTGTTGTCTGTGCCATCAAGCATAATGGTGGAACAAAGTACACGGTATTTAGTTGACCTAAAGCTTTTTTGTCATTACCATGAAGTGATTCTTTCAATTAAATATTATGCCAAATTAAAAGTCTACCCAATCCTCCTTCTCTTCCCCTTGGCTTTCTCTTATTTCTATTCTTCTCCCTTACTTTACTTATCAAAATTTTCATGATTTTGAGGAATGGGTCTTCTTGTATAGTGTTAAAGCATAAGCTTCACAGACAACAGGGTCATGTCACAATGTTAAAAATCTAAACTCTCCTGTGAAGTTTCCTTTTGAAGGAGAAAATTCATACTACGTGCACTTCCTCAAGATCTTGTCTATATGTATCTGTTGGCTCAATGTCACTAACAGATTATTAACAAATGCATCTCAACACTTTTCTCTAAATTCCTTTTGTGTGCCTTGTTTTCATCATCTTTAGATCATTTCCAAAGTCAAACTGATTTTCTTTCCCTCATAGATTTCTCTCTGTGTCAATTACATCATCCTCATCAAAGCTGAAAGATTTACTTGTATGTGTGTATGTCTTTTTTCTTTTTTGATTATATGTTTTCTTCAAGGTCAGTCTTTTATATTTAAATCCTTCCTACTGTCTCTATATGACTTACAGACCCTTAATCATTTCCCTAACATCTTGTTGGAAACTCTGTAACAGATTAAATCTTCTGGTATTGTTTCTCTGGGCAAAGTTAGAAGAATGTAAGTAGATTTCTAAAATAAGATTGTGATTATAGTTTCAGTGTCTCAAAATTCTTCAGGAATTCCTCCAAAGTATTGATAATTGAGGGATATTGGGCAAAACAATGTTTAACATCTTAGAAATTACCCCCTATCACAGGACAAAGCCAAAAATGACTCATAAAAAGTTTCATTTTAATATGAATGAGGAAATGGATTTTCACAGAAGTGAAATTTTTATTCATAATTTTTGAATTGACAGACACATCAAAAGTACTATACACATATCACTCTTCTTTGAGCTAGATGAATGTTGTGTAGTCATTCCGTGTTTTCACCTAAGAGAATCCATGTTACTCTGCTTATCTCATTTGATATCAATATACCCCTAATTCTACACCCTGCCAAAAGACACTACTCAGCTTTAAAAATATCATAATGTTATCTCTCTGTGGAATTTTGTCTCTCTTCTTTGTTGTCCTATGCACATCCCCAGTTCCGCATGCAGTATTTGCTAATGCCTCTTCAATGTGATCATCTTTTTCTTGTGCTTAATTCTGTATGTGTCATTTTCTTATGTCAAAAAAATTTAAAATTAAATATGTTCCTACATAGTTGATATAGAAAGTAAATTTACTACCTAAATCATTCAGTGTGAGATGTTGACTTGATATACTGTTTCTGTACTTATAACATGCTTTAAAGAGTATGAGAACTCCCACGCCATATTTGACCTACATACCACACCTTTGTTAGAAGCAGGGTAATGGGTATTAAAGAAAAAATATGCTAACTATTTAAATATGCTGATTATTTGTCAAGGTGTCAAGAAAGGGCCTGGAGACATGGCTCAGCAGTCACAGTTGCTTACTGTACAACCATAAGGGCTAGAGTTAAGATTCCGTTACACATGTAACAAGTCAAGTTTCCTGAAAATGCTTACTTATCTCAAGGACTATGTCTCCTAGGTTCCTATAAGAGAGAATGAATAGACAAGAGGAAATCAAATAAAAAAAAAAAATAAATATATATATATATATATATATATATATAGCCATGATATATACATGTGTGTGTGTGCATGTATATATATATGAATGTATATAAACCATGGCACAAAAAGAAAATGAAGTTCAAAGAAAAGAGGTAAACTTGTGTGCTTTTCTGTGTATACTTGGTAAGAAGTGGATACTCATAGAGAAATATGATTTGAGGACAAGAGTGTATGATCTGATGTGGTAATATATTGTGTCCCCCAATATATTGTGTACCCTAATAAAACTTATCTGGGGTCAGAGAACGGAACAGTCACTAGAATAGACATAGAGGCCAAATAGTGGTGGCAAACACCCTTAATCCTAGCATTCCAGAGGCAGAGATCCATCTGGATCTCTGTGAGTTCAAGGCCACACTGGGAACAAAGCCGGGTGAGGTGGCACACACCTTTAATCCCTGCACTTGAGATCTCATGACTTGCTTGAGAAAGACACATGCTTTTAATCCCAGAAATAACACAGGAAGCAGAAAGGTATATAAGGTGTGAGAACCAGAACCTAGAGCTTTTAAGCTTTTAGGCTTTTTAGCAGCAGTTCAGCTGAGATCCATTTGGGTGAGGACTCAGTGGCTTTCAGTGTGAAGAAACAAAATCAGCTGAAGAGTTGGCAAGGTGAGGTTGGTGGTGGCTTGTTCTGTTCCTCTGATCTTTTGGCGTTCACCCCAATATCTGGCACCAGGAATTTATTAATAAGGCCTTTTAAGATTTGTGTTAAAATCTGATGTTAATAAACTGGGAGGATTCTTAGAGAGGAATGGGTGTTCAGATTGTTCCTTGGTTCCTACTGTATTCATAGATGAGAATGTGTCTTTCATCCAATTGTAAGAACACTCTGCACAGATGTATGTATGCCCTACTTTGGAAAGAACTACAAGGACAAGATGAGAGTCAGGTTCTTGTTTTTGTTTATTCTGAAATGCTGAGTGACAATACTTTGTGTTAGCATTCCCTAAACTCTATTTGTATTGGTTTGATTTCCATTGTTACAACAAAATACCCCAAACTAATAAATATATTAAGAAAATTTAGGCCACAGTTTTAAATCCCCTGAATCCAGTATCTACCAGAACAATGTTATGCTTCCTGGAGAAGATATGGAGAAGGTGGTATGTGGTATGATGGCTTAATCTCGGTTTCTCATGAACATGTTTATGAGAACTAACAAGGGTCCAATGACAACTACATTAATTGCTTCTTAAGACAGTGCTCCAACTAAACTTATTCTGTTTGACTCCACTTATTAAAGGTTCCCTCACGTCCCCACATTACCACACTAAAGTCCTAGATCCTAACACATCAAGCATACCTATACCATAGACACTGAGCAGAATAAGAACGTCAGATGAAATTTTTTAAAGGTGTCACTAATGTTCAAGTAACTTCAGCTATATTAACAACTTTCTTGCTAAAGGAGGATAGAATGATCATACATCAAGAGCAGAGAAATATAGACAAAATTTGTTTGCTAGGACTGTGGCTAAAACTGAAATAAGCAGGCCAAAGAGAACTCAAGGCAATGGCCTGACTCCAAAGAGGCTTCAGAAAAGCCTGTCTCAAGTATGCCCATACAGAAAGGCTTTGTCACATGGTGGGCATGGTAAGAGGGAAATGGTATTCTACTCTGAATACCCAGGTACATTTCCTTTAGTATCTCATTGTAGATGAATGACAGTTTTTTAAATCTAGTTTCCTTTGATTTCATCATGTTGTTTAAGTAAAAAGGATTCCCTTCCACTCTAAAGGTTAGCTAAAAAGAACTAACAGTAAGTAGATTCCTATTAATAGAAGAAAATGGATATCAAATTTGTGCAGTAGAGAGTCATAGGATATAAAACTGAGGTTTGCATAGCAACTTAGGCCACATAAGGGAACAGAAGCTAGGCTATAGATGGGTTGACAGTGAGAACAGCAATGAGGAGAGGAATGCACAGCACAACATGTACTCAGGACTATGTGGTTAAGGTTTCTTAATATCTTCTTATAGTCACCTTCAGAATAGTTGTAGAATACATGCTGGACCTGACAGTAATTCCAGCACTCAGGGGAGGCTGAGAGAGGAGAAATAAAGCCGGTGTGGACTAGATAGTCCTTGGTGTAAACAAAACCAAACATATGCAAGTAAAACAAAGAAGGAGAGAATATATGAAAAATATTTCTGAGTACTCTGAGCATAAAGAATGGATACCAGGGCTTAAGAGATAAGTGTCTATCCAGGGTATAGCTTAACACTCCAGACTCAGTCACATGTCCTATGTATGGTAAAAAACAGAGAAAGAGAGCCAACTTACTCAGTGTTGCACATTAGCAAGAAAATCAAATAAGGGGGTCCAGCGATCCCCAAATCCATATTTAGTGATGTGAACTCTCAATTTAAGTCAAGAAACAATTGGAGAAGGAAGTGTAGATGTGCACTCTTAGGCACCTTTGGTCAAGGCATGGGGTCTTGTTCATGTGGTCTCAGTTCTGATTCTGCAAGAGATTCAAACTCTTTATTGTTTGAGGGGAGTGATTTGTGCCTGTTGATTGGTTCTTACCATTCCACTGTACAGCTCTTTATCACAGATAATTGCCTGTGAAGGGAGGTGGCCTCAATACCTACATGTTGTGATATCTTTTCAAGTATTGATGAGGAGGCCGGTTGTTCCTGGAATTTGCTGAAACTCAAGCTTTAGTTCAATGGATGGATATCAGGCTTTTATTCTACTTTTACTTGCCATGTGAACTCCAAGTGAGAAGTCAATGCTTTTTAGAAAAGGCAACTTCAAAGTGTCTATTGTAGAATTTCCTTGTTCATCTTTTCTGGTTATTGGTTGGATTTTCAAGGAATGACGTTAAGACATCTAGTTTTCTTTTGGTGGAAGCTTTTCTCTGTCAGAGAGAGTCCCTACTTGTGCTTGAGGGTGGAGAAATCAGAGTGGGTTTGACTGTGAGACAGTTTCTAATGCCTTTCAGTAGACTGGAACACCAGAATTTGGGGGTATAACATTCGGTATTACAAGCACTCTTGGGAAGTACTGATAACATGTTAATTTCTCATGGGCATCAAGGGATGCTAGTGGTATATACTACCAGGTTTGCCTTATTTTTTTTCCACATTTTTAACCACACCCCTTCTCGTAGTATTTAGCTTTCACAACCAAGGAAGTCTCACCAAGGCAGCTCTCCTTACTATCTTTTTCTTCATTATTTTTGCTGCATTGATTTGGACTTTTTCTATTTCAATTTTAGCTCTGTCACACTGTGACAATTAAAGTTGCAGACATGGTTTCCCAGTCAACAATTGAATGAAGTAGTTTGAAAGTTTTAGATAATATCTTGCACATACTCTTAAATATGACATATTCGAATGCTTGATATTTTAGCTGTAGCTTGATTGCTTCAAATTAAAAGATTTTCTTTTAGGCTGAGATCTTATATGATAGCTTTGGGTTGATAATTACACCCAGATTAGTTTTTCATGTTCACTAAATTGTACTTCTCCACACAAAAGCTATCTGTCATTTGTATCACACTCAAATTTTTGTGAAGGCTCTCTTCTGTAATATTAATACTTATTCAAGTCATATTTACTGATATTTTAGTAATGGGAAATATGCCTTACTGAGTTTCGGAATATTTTGTTTATCTTTTCATGTGTGTGTTCACATACATATTGGTACATAATAATCTGTGTGTAGTTTTTTCTGCATGTTGAATCTTTCTAGATTGCTCTTTAACTTCTTTAATTGAAGAAGGATACATTAAAGCCAGAGTTTTTCAATACAGCGAATCCCTAGCCATCTAGCTCTTAGGATCCAGTTTCTGCTTCCAAGGCTGGAATAAGAGCTAGACTGCCATACCCTCCAACCTTGCATTTGGTCCATTTGCTATAATCACCAAGCAATCTCCTCTGCCATGAATTTTAATGATATACTATCACCTTACTCTCCATTTAATACTAACTGTGGAAGATAGCATGATGGCTAGTACTCAGGAGGCTGAGGCAGAAGAATCATGAGTTCAATGCTAGCCTGTTCTAAACAGTGGATACATGTTTGAAAAAAGACTTACTTTAAATAAATTTATATTTTATACTTTTTTTTGCAGAAATGTGTTGGTGAAATTGGGGTACTCTCTTTTAAGTCATTCCTCTTGCGGGTTAAAGAAGTTGGGTAGGAAGAACAAGGAGAATTTTATTAGCATGTAAGAAAAAAATATCAGGGCATGCAAGCTGTGCATCCAGGCAGCTTCGTGGAATCAGGAGATGGAAAAGAACAGGAAAGCCATGTCTTTTGCATGGGAAGTCATCAGACAGTGGGATGTCAGAAAGTGGCAGAACTGAACTGCTGAGACTGAGTGTGCAAAGAACCTGTGTGTCAGGGAAAACATGCCCAGGCTTTGGTGAATAGTCAAAAAAAAAAAAAAAGATAAATTAAGGAAAAGGAAATCTGACATTCCGAGAAGCCTGCACAGCAGAAGCTCTACAGGATTGCCTGACAGAAGAAGCCCTGCAAGCAACTACTGCAAAATGGGTCTTCTGGGAAGGGAAAGCAAATTATTTCATCCAGAGAATTACTAAACCTCCCCTTTCCTAGGAATGTCTTCATGTGACTCTGGTTACCTGAGGGGTGGACTTTACAGGCTCGATTGTTTTACTCTTAAAAGGAGACTATAGTATGTAATATTTCAGGTTGACCCAGAATCAGAGGAGAGTCGTAGTTCTTATGCTTTTGATCAGGAGGAAGTGGGGTTTCAACAACTCCAGATGCCTCCACATCTTCATATAATAATTTAAATCTAAGTGCTTACAAAGCTTTACCTTTCTGGTATTACTGGGAAAATAAGAGATGGGGTCCAACGCTTCAAGGGCCTCAAGTCTACACTAACACCTGCTATGGACTATTTGCCTCTTGCCTGCCCCAGAAATAATCACTCATTAAGATTATTTTCTATGGGTCTGGGAAAGTTAAGAGCACTGAGTCTACCTGATCCAGGTAATAATCTCCCTTTATAATGCATTTCTATTCCTGCTTAATTCCCCCATGAATTTCCAGAAAGTCAAATGAATCTTTCATCACATAACAGTGTTTGATTTTCATGTGTCACATGATCCATCCCCTGCTTTCACATAACAATTAACCAGCCACCTCCAGGGTATGAATATCTTAAGAAAATTAAATGTCAGTCTAGTTCAGCCTATGTGACAGCAGGAAACTTACCTCTAAGTTATAATCAAGAACATGTCACATGCCAGAGAATGGCAGGAAAACAAAGACTTGGAGTATATCGATTGTCATTAACTTAACTTTTGCAAGCTAGATCAACATTGGTAATTTCATTTAAATATCATAAATATCTTTTAAAAATGGATTTTTAGAATAGTTGTTCTGGCCCCCACCAAGAGTTACTGGTAATAGAGATTCATGAAAAACATATTTGGAATTAAGAGAATAATCTTATTTTCTTAACTTTACTAATAAAAGCAAGACTGCAAATAAAATATTTTTATATAAAGATACAAATCATAAAAGTTGACCAGGTAAGATGACATATACTTTTCTTACCAGCACTGCAGAGATAGAGGCAGGTGGATCTCTGTGAGTTCAAGGCTAATTTTTTAAATGGTAAATTCCAGAACACCTAGGTCTATGTAGAGAGACATTATCTCAGAAAAAAAAAAAAGAAAAGAAAGAGAAATATTAAAGTTAATGAGTATTGTGATTTAAATGAAAAGTGTACCACATGATCTCTAGTATTGAATATTTAGTTCCCAGTTTATAGAGTACTTTGGGGAGATTTAGGTTGCCACCTTATAGGAGAAAATATCATTGGAGATGGAATTAGAAACGTTAAGTTGCTGCCCATTTGTTCTTTCTACTTCCTGCTTGGAGTTGAGGATTCCAGCTCTCAGCTGCCTGCTTCCGCTGCCATGTCTACTGCTTGCTTTTCTACCACCCTTTCATGGTGGACTTTTTAATCACCCTGGAACTGTAAGCCCAAATAAACTCTTCCTTCTATAAGTTGCCTCCATCATGGTAAGGTATCACAGCAACAAAAAGAAACCAACACAAGAATTCATCACTTTTTGTGTCTTATACGTGCATTCCAATAAGGATGACCACAGAAGAATAACAAGTGCTATATGAATGGAAATATTTTCAGTGTTAAACATCCCCCAAGTCTGTGTTCAATTCTTGGTGGCTGGTGGTGGCACTGTTGGGAAGTGTCGAATCACCTATGTGGAGTTCAGTGAAAGGAAGTTACATCACTGGGCACATGCCTGTTGTGGTAAATATTAAAATCGCAGCTGCTCTCCTTTCTTCTCTCTTTTCTTTTCTTTGTCTCCTTCCTCTCCTATTCCCCCTCTCTCATTCCTGGCTACAAGTACCTAAATATCCTCCTTTACTGGGTATTCCCCACTATGATATTCCGTCTTACCACAGGCCCGAAGCAGTGGAACCAGGTGACCAGAGGCTGACTTTTCTGAAGCAAGGTTAAATTTGAATCCTTCTGTCCTATCCAGAGGTTTGTCCTGAGCGTTTTGTCACAGTGACCACTGACACAGCAAGAGTCAGAAACTGTCCTTGTCTAGATACAACTATATGTGAAACAATGTGGGGGATTATATAATGAAAGAAGAAAAGGAAGGTGTGTGTATGCTGGACAGTACTTTCCAGTGATACTGCCTGGCCATAGTAATAGTATTAATATATCGAGGCTCAGGGAATATGCACCCACAAATGTTCATGCACGACTATCCCCCTACCATATGTTTAAAAGTAAAATATGTAAAATATAAAATATAAATGAGATTGGACAATCATATTTGATTCTTTTTTAATTTAGTATCATTTTAGCTTTATAAATTCTTTGTTGTTATTAAAGTATGCTTACTACAAAGCCCACTACACTTTAAAATGACCAGATGAAGTATTCAGTGCACTAGTGAATTTACAGTGAAAAACAATCCCACTATGCCAAAGTCTCTCTATGTAGTCTTTCAATTGACTTGCCTCAGTGATTTGTAGACTTTGTACAACAGCAGTGTAAGCTTTGGAAGTGACACATCAGTATATGATCTGGATATTTTTCAATCTGAAGACTACTGAGCTAGGATGTAGTATCACAAAAATAGATAATTTCTCAAACGTTAGAAGACAAGAGTATAAAAAGGAGTAATAAAGTCCTAAAATGACAAAGAGCCCTAGTAAGGTAGAGGTGTCTTAGTTAGGGTTACTATTGTGGTGATGGAACACTGACCATGACAACTTGGAGATGAAAGGGTTTATTTGGCTTCCACTTCCATATCACTGTTCATCATGGAAGGAAGTCAAGACAGGAACTAAAACATTTGAGGAACCTGGAAGCAGGAGCTGATGCAGAGGACATGGAGGAGTGCTGTTTACAGGCTTGTTCATCATGGCTTTCTCAGTCTGCTTTCTCAGAGAACTCAGGACCACCAGCCCAAGGATGGCACTGCCCATAATGGTCTGGGCCCTTCCCATCAATCACTAAATAAGAAAGTGCTTTCCAGACATGCCTACAACTGGATCCTTTGGAGGCATTTTCTTAATTAAGGTTTCCTTCTTTTAGATAGGTCTATCTTGTGTTGAGTTGACAAAACTAGCCAACACAAGAGGTTAGTAAAGTTTCTTGGTGTTACACAAAAATTTTGGTAAATACCAGTTTTATTTGTCATATGTGAGGACTATAAAAAACACAACAGAAAACTTTTCTAATGTAAGAAGTATACATGTATAGAAATGAACATCTATTAAACAGTGTCATTCATTTTAAGAGAACAATCCTTTTGATTACATAATTTCCCTGCAATCTTCTTAATAGTCTATTCAGGAGTGACAAAAGTCAGATCACATCATTATACCCACCCACCTGAACCCTGAAATGTGAACCTTTAATTTAATTTATCCATTTCACAAATTATCACTGCTATATTCTCTGTTCTGAATACTAATATTCACTGTATAAACTTCGAAGGTAAAGTGAGCTAATTTCAGATAAATCACCAGTCACTTTTGTACATTTACTTTTCTAAAGTGTGGAAAGTTTTATTTTATTGACTTTTATAAAGTTGTAAACATCTGTTATACAGAAATCCCTTAGAAACTGATGTCATGAGTTTGATCCCAGTAAGACGAGGGCAGTGTCGAAAGGTATTTTAATATATAAGCACATTCACCACACAGTTCTCAGATTATGAAACAGAAGGAAAAACAGGTGTTCTGTTTCATAAAAACAGTTTATATGAATTCATATTACATGGTTACATCTAAAAACATGAATAAATTCATCAATATTCTTTTATTCATACTAGTATGTAAGGACTTTTAATATCTTTCCTTTTACATTATATGAATTTTTCAAAAAAAAACTAACTAAAATGATTGACTAAAAATAAATTCTTTAAACTAATCTTAATAACAAAATTTCCAGAAAAGAGTGTTAATATGTTGTGAGATCACTTAGGCTCTAACCCAATTTAAAGATGCAAATATTTTAATTCATCAATTGAATGCTCATTTATGAGACAACCACTAAGTCATGCTGATCCAACTGTATATATTCAAGTTGGTCACAAATGAAAACTTTGATATGATTAGCTATTGAAATAAATAAAAGCTAAAACTGTTTTAAAGTAAGAGCACCAGGGACACCCAGATATATTCTATACCCTAATGTCTGTGAGATGTCTGGGTGGTGATTTCAACTTAATGAGGAAGGACAGGAAGTAGAAGAACAGAATGCAGAGTACTGAGCAGAATCTCATTGTCATTTAATACACAAAAGCTACCTCCTACACTATACTGTTCTGAAATCTTCCAATAAGTTCTGAATAATTTTAAAGACATGCTACCTACTTAGTGGAGAAATGCTAGCCCCATTAGTAGAACTGGAAAATAATTCAAAATGGAAAACTCATGGATTGAAACTTGTACAATTTTTGAAATACCCATCTTATTTTAAGCAATCTACAAGTGTGATATAAGCAACACCGATATTTCAGCATCATTCTTCACAGGAAAAGGAAATCTAAAATTGAAAGCAAACTGAAGAGAACATGACACACTGATAACAAAAATGAAACAAACAAATAAAACAAAACAAAGCAAAAAAGGGTTGAGGTGTCTTACTCCTTGAATCCAAACTATAGTACATACCCTCTAGCCACTGAAATAAATAAAAGTGACATGTAGAACAATGCATAGAATTGCATAGTTCAGTGTATAAAATAGAGATTCCAGAAATAAACTCATGAGTTTATGGTTGATTAGTTTGTAATAAAATTTCTAAGGATAGCTAACATTGAAAGACATAGGGGTTGAATAAGGAGCCCCAAAAGCTATGGAGCATGAGGACATGACTTCTCTTAAAATCCACTCTACAGTCAAATGCTCTACTACAGAGCTATGGCAGTTTGGGGGCAGGACAGAGGAGGATAGTAATGAAAAAGATGTCTTATTGGGGGAGGGGGCATTTCAGGGTTAGGGAAAATCCCTGGTGCCAGGGACACTCCTAGGAATCCACAAGGATGACTCCAGCTAAGACTCCTAGAAGTAGTGAAGTGGGTGCCTGAACTGGCCATCTGTAATCAGATTGGTGACGACCCTAATTGCCATCAGAGAGCCTTCATCCAGTAACTGATGGAAGCATGTGCAGAGATCCACAGCCAAGCCCTGGATCAAGCCCACAGAATCCTGTTTGAAGAGATGGGGAAAAAGATTATAGGAGCCAGGGTAGTTAAGTTCATGACATGGGAACCCACAGAGACAGCTCACCTGTGCTCCTGGGAGCTCACAGACTATGGATCAACAGCTAGGGAGCCTGCATGGGACCAATCTAGGCTCTCTGCCTTTATGTGACAGTAGTTTAGCTTGGTCTGTGTGTGGGATTCATAGCAGTAGGAACAAGACCTGTACCTGCTATTGAATTGGCTTTGGGGAAGCAATTCCCCATTGCCTCATCCAGCTTTGATGCGGGGGGAGGAGCTTGGTCCTGCCTCAACTTGATGTACCATTCTTTATTGATGCCCATGGGAGACCTGCCCCTTTCTGAAAGGAGATGAAGGAGGGGGTGTATAAAGCACAGGTGGTGGAGAGAACAGGAGGTGAGTGGGGAGGGGAAACTATGATCATGATGTAAAATAATAAAAAAATTAATTAATAAAATGCTACAAAACAATATATGTTGATATATTAGCCAGATGAATGGATGATTGAATACCAATGATATTTTTGAGCTCTGTCAAATTAAGGTCATTTAAACTCTCTGTTATAAGCATTTTTTTTTTTTAGTTTTTCACAACAGGGTTTCCCTCTGTGTACCTCTGGCTGTCCTGGACTGACTCTGTAAACCAGGCTGGCACTGAACTCAGAGATCTGCCTGCCTCTGCCACCCTGAGTGTTGAGATTAAAGGTGTGTACTACCACCACCTGGCGAATGCATTCTTGATATTTGTTAATTAATAGATATATTGTTACAAACTATTTACATAAACCATTCTCTCCAATTTGTACTTTGCAGGCTTTTAAGTCTCATTAATCATTCATTAGCTGATACTCAAAGATGGGCTTCTAGTCTTCCTCTGTGAAGTGACTAGAGTATGTTCCATTTGTTGTATGAAATCTAAAGTTTTTCAGCCTTTCCCTGACAAAGGGCTTCCTTCATAGGTTAACTTTGATGTAGTTTTCTCCAGTCCTTACTTTCCCGATTTTATATATATATTTTACTGGATTCCTGTCCAAGTACACAGTCTAACTATCATCCACAAAATGGTGCTACTCACAGTGGGCTTGTCTTCTTACTGTAGCTGGAGTTTTCTCCAGTCCTGCCCAGCACCACAGACCCAACAACCATTTATAAAATAATCACTCAGAAACTTATATTAATTAAACTGCTGGGCCATTAGCGCAGGCCTACCACTGACTAGCTCTTATGCTTAACTCAGCCCATTTCTGTTAATCTATATGTCACCACGTGTTCTGTGGCTTTACCTGTTGTCGTTACATGTTTTTCCCTGTACAGCAGGCTGGCATCTCTCCTCCAGGCTTCCACCTCCCAGACTTCTCCTCTCTGCTTGTCCACCTGTCCTATACTTCCTGCCTGGCTACGGACCAATCAGCATTTTATTTATCAATCAGTCATAGCAACATATATTCATAGCATGCAGGACATCCCACAGCACTTCCCCTTTCCTGTTTTTTCAAAAAGGAAGATTTTAACTTTAACATACTAAAATTACATATAACAGAACAATTATCAAATAAAAATTGCAGTTATAGTATCTAGTCTATTTATATTTGGCAAAATTAAAGAAGATATCCTATCTTATATTTGTGAGTCTAAAATTTCCTATCTAACTTATCTCTTATCATAACTAAGGAAATTATAACTATCTAGTCTTCAACTACATCAAAGACCTTAGAAGGATATAATATTACCTGAGAAATGGGAGAAGGACACAAGCAACTTTCAAGAGTCCTGTGAGAGTAGACAGAGACAGCTGGCAGCCTGGACAGTCATCCAAAGTTTTTTTTTGTAAAGTTGGGGCATCTGTCTTCAGCCCACAGGCCTAGAGTCTCTCAGTCACTTTTTTTGTGTCCTGTAGAATGTCTGGCAGTTTCCTCTGCAAAGCAGGAACCTGAAGGACCATTTCACTGAGCAAAGTTTAGTGGTCATCCTTCCTATGGGTCCTGCATGTCTAGTCAATCAAGCAGTCCAGGCAAGAACAGTTTCTTGCCCAAATGGCTGTTTTTGCCAAGAAGAAGATAAACTCCATATGGAGTGTCTTCGATGCCCATCCTCCTCTCTGAAGTAAATCGGTGCTGCCGGGAGCAGACATGTCTTACTGTCCAGAAAGTCTAATTTTTTTTTCAAATATTTTAAATGCCATATTCTGTAGGTCTTTGAAGTGTTTGAAGATTAACTACCTAACTGAATTATATCTATGTATACCGAGAAAACTTAACATGACTATAAGTGTGATTATTATAGATAACTAATTATTAATCTATTTCTTAATTATCCATTACAATCTAAATGAGTTACATAAACATAATACCTCAAACAAGAGTAGAAATATATGTACAGTATAACAAAATTAAGTTTAAACTTGTATCAATAAACTAAAATCTATACCAATGTAAAACATTTCAAATATGTTGTTACTCTTTAAATGTAGGTTCATTAATCTACCCTTTTATCCTATCATACTATATCCTATTTATCTATATCATATCCCCCTTTCTTCTTTTAGAAAGATATTGTATTTATAATTAACCTGGTTTAAATAAAAATATTGGTTTTTCTCTGTCCCACACCAAAGGGCTCTTCTGATATGGGACAGAAGACTCTCTTAACCCTTTTTTTTTCAGCAATATGTTTGGGTTTAGAGAAAGAGTGAGCCAATTCCATCTCCATCTCGAAAGCCAGCTTGGTATATTTGGGAATTTGGGCATAGCTTTTTTTTACTACTTCCTTATGGATGGGGACACTGTATCTTATGGGGACACAAAGAAAATTTTAGGTTTATGGGGTAGTCTGTGAGGGTGTATTGTCTGAGCCAGTTGCCTTGAAACTGTTCTGGATGTTGGATCATCTGGGCCATGGTGTCATTGGAGACCTTTCAGGGGGTCTTGGTTGTATGTATCTTAATCTGGAACAAATCCATAGCTTCTGGCTTTCTGTGGAAACAAAAGCAGAGCCTCTTTTCCAAAGCAGCATATCCTTAGATCCAAATTTTGAAGTTAAGGCATCTTTAAAATATACATATTGGCTTAACTCAATAGCTTTTACAATCAAATATTTTTGTGCAGTTAAAATTCCCAAAGACAGCACAATCCAGATTCTCTGTGTAATATCCATCTTTATGTGGCTTATTTTTTATACTACCTTTACTGTTTCTTTAAAGACTTTATCTTTAAAAACTATATATATTTTATATAACTATATATATTCCTTTTTTTCCTCTCTTCCAAGCCTACACATATTTTTACACACTTTGTAAACTATTATATCTGAATCTGACTTATTGTGAACCTACTGGTTTAAACTGCAGAATTTCTAAGACTAAAAGAGCAGCTGTGGCTGATGGTTCTGCCCGTGTCAGCTCCCCAAAATGATGGTGGTACAGTTTACCACCAGCTCTGGGTCTGGAGCCATATGTACCATTAACTATCAGAAGCAGTTCTATCAAAGTAGCGTGTAGCTCAGAAACCCCTTCTTTTTTTTTTGTACTATCAAAGGCTAAATCCACCACACAGCAGCATAATGTGCAGATTGTGGACACCTCATTTCCACCATACTGCAGGTCAAGCGTGCAGGAACCCGCCATAACGGCTTAAACACGAAGGGTGCTGCTAACTTGAGAGAGACAACTAGGAAGCTGTTTTTAGCTCCATTTTGGAATCTTCTTTCTCAGGTTTTAGGTGGAAAATACAGTAAAAATAATCACTCACAGATGTGCCCTTGATCTGGTTCATGTCCCCTCAAACTATGCCTGCAAAAGCAGTACCATAAAAAAGATGCTTCCAAGTTCTGCTACTTGCCTGAGATGTAGCCTGGCTGCCTTGGACCACCAGTATATATACTTCTGTGCCTGGACCCTAGAGAAACAGTGGTTAGGCAATTGCTTTCATGGCACAGGGGTCCTCTTCAGCTTAAGGTTTCTTTCTTTAAGTGAATTTATATCTTCATGAATGCAGCTTCTGACAGGCTGAATTTTACCCGCATGACCTCTTTCCTATTATCTCAGTGGAGCATGGGAGTTTTCTTTTCTTTGGTGGTGATAATGTCTTCAGCATTACAGTTGCTTTCACTCCACCAACAAGCATGCTCTCCAAAGCATCACATGAATGACTCATATCCCCATTCCGGTTAGAGCCTTTTATTCTACTCTGGCACATCATGAGTCAGGCAGCCACTGTCCATGGATCCCTCAGCACTGTTGTCTTCCAAACTCAAAAAAAAAGAAAAACCGTTAAGCTTTACTTAGGGTATTCAAATGTTTTTCTGGCCTTCCAAATTCTTTCCAATTGCTCCCATAAGTCATTTCCAAATTTCTAAGAACCATATGGTCAGATTTATCGTATCAATGTTAGTTATTCTGGTAGCAATTTCTATCTCTGTTTCTTTTTCTTTTGGTGTAATAAAATACTCTGAAAAGAAGCAACTGAAGAAAGAATGGGTTCATCTTGACTCATAGTTCAAGAGTACAGTTCACAATGAAAGTGTAGTCTAAGTAGTGGAGGTATGAAGCAATTAGTCACATAACATCCACAAACAGGAAGCAAAGAACAATGGATGTTGAATAGATGCTGTTGCTCATTTCATTTTCTTGACTCACACAATCCAGGATCTCATACAAGAAATGGTTCTACCTACACCTTGCTGGTATTCCCACCTCCATTAATCCAATCAGGAAAATCCTCCACATGCATGATCTCAAGACCCTTTTCCATGTGGTTCTAGATTCTGTCAAGCTGATTATTAATACTATCCATCACATTAGATGACACAGGACAAGATCAAGTAAAATGCAGCCCAAGACCCTGGAGACATCCTCTCTGTCATAGATGACTCATTTGTGTCTGAATTAATGTGCTTTATAGTTATCTTTGCTTTATTCTAAGAAACTACTTACTTAGGCTTTCTATGAATGTTGATGAAATCACAGTGAAAATACAATAAATGATGGCTGCTTGAAACACTATCAAGCTATTTTCATTAAAAATTTATATTACTGTATTAACATGTATATTTACATGTGTATTACTTATTTTCACAAAGAAAGGTGTTGTCTCAATTCTTTACTGGAATATCCAAATTATTTTGTTATTTATAATATTGAAATCAGTGGCTATGTAAAAAAACTCTAATGTAGCTATCTATATTTGATTGAGACATCCACTTCATTTTAATACTGCCATTGTCTCACCTGCTTCTATTCTCACAAAAAGAAAAAAAAACTATTCAAAATACACACAAAAAACCCTCTGGCATTAGTAGTAAATGCACAAGATAATTGGTTATTGTCTGAACAATTAAAATGATGTCACCCTCTTTGCAGTAACATCCTAGAAAGTGAAAACTAACATGTACTCACAAAGCTTTTTTGGAAAAATCCTAATCTTAAATTGTGAGAGTGAGATGCAGCTCCAGTCAGATCCAAAGACATATTAACTTTTCATTGCTCAGAGGATGAAGCCAGGTACAAAAATTGTTCCTCTGTGCCCTGTCTTCTTCATATTCCTTACTCCATCTATTCTGAAACATTCTGTGTGAATAAAAAGACCATAGTTAACTTTATAATACAAAACACTGTAGAATCATAGACACTCCAGAGTTTATTATGCTGAAATCACAGTAGGAAATTCCTTTACACAGGATGTACTAACATTAAAGGGGACTTGATTTCAATCTAAAAGTGAAAGGCAAAACACAGCAATATGTGTGTGTGTGCATAATAATAATAATGTGTGTGCATAATAACTCCCTGTGATTCCATTGCCCCTGTTCACTGTAAAGCAGATCCTACTATGAGACAGAACATGTTTGACTCTATTTATAGTTCTGAAAATAATAAGAATGAGGTTAAGTCAACAATTTTATAGAAAAAGGCTTGTAATCTATATCCTAAAAATCATGAAATGAAGAAAGCATCTGAATTTTGCAGTGCTCTTTGTTTTGTTTTATTTCCACACCTCCATTAGTTCATTACTTATTGCCAATAAGTATTAGAAAGGTTTTTAAAAGTGATTCATACAGGTGAAGGTCCTTTTACATGCATCACAACTGCAATAGTTTATCAGATCCCAGGTCATCAGATTCCTGGACTTAGGAAATAAATAATCTAAAGCTAGAAATATCTTTTGTAACAATGTAGATGGATAGGTATATAAATGAACTCTACACAGACAACAGCTACAAGATAAAAATTATGTTTTCTTGTACATAAAGAAGAACAGAACTAATTTACCTAAAATTATGAATGTATTTGCCCACTTGGCATTGTCACTCTTCATTTGAGGAATGTGTAGTGGGCTGAATGAGATGTTCCTCACAGTCTCAGCGTTTGAACGTTTGTTTCCAAGATGGTAGCACTGTGGAAGAGGCTTAGTTGATATGGTCTTGACACCAGAAATAGTCACTGGAGGTAGACTTTGAGAGTGCAATGATTCCCACCATCCCTAGCTTTCTATGTTTACTGATTGTGGCTCAAAGTGTGAGCTCTCAGCTATTCTTGTCTTCATGCTTACCTGCTGCCATGCTTCCACAGCATGATGATGATGAACTCTTTTCTCAGTGGTACTGTAAGTCCAAAATGAACACTTTCTTCTGAATGTTGCCCTGGCCACAGAGTATTATCACAATGAGAGGAAAGTAACTAACACAGGAACAAACAGGAAAATTGAGCAGAATCTCAGAGAGTGTCAGGCTTGCATTATACTTTCTCAATAATGAAATGACAAAATTTTATTTCTGAAGCATATCCAAAATTATTTGATTAAACAAAATATTGCATAAAATGCTATCCAAGTCTATATATTTATGAGGAACATATTACTTTTATCCACTAAAAGTTCAAGTTGAAACAAATGTCATATTGAAATTAAATATTTAAAATAAATGAATTTACAAATATGTATTTTCAACATTAGAATATCATGCATTCATATGTATATATCACAAATAATATGAATGACAATTTAAATTGGTTTGGTGGTATTGTGTTCCCCAAAATATTGTGCACGCTAATAAACTTATCTGTGGTCAGAGAAGAGAACAGCACAATATTAAACATAGAGGATAGGCAGTGGTAGCACACGCCTTTAATCCTAGCATTCCAGAGGCAGAAATCCCTCTGGATCTCTGAGTTTAAAGCCACACTGGAAACAGCCAGGCATGGTGACTCAGGCCTTTAACCCCATGAAGAGAACTTTTAATCCCAGGGAGTGATGGCGGAAAGCAGAAAGGTATATAAGGCATGAGGACCAGAAACTAGAAGCTTTTAGGTGGTTAAGCTTCATGCTTTCGAGAAGCAGTTCAGCTGAGATCCATTTGGATGAGGACTCAGAATCTTCCAGTCTGAGGAAACAAGATCAGCTGAGGAACTGGCAAGGTAAGGTGGCTGTGGCTTGTTCTGCTTCTCTGATCTTCCAGCATTCACCACAATAACTGGCCTTAGGTTTGATTAAATTAATAAGACCTTTTAAGATTCATGCTACAAATTGGAGGACAATAAAGACAATGTGCAGGATTCTACCATGGGAAAAGAAAACAGCAGAAGGCTGTCTGCTCTGTGTTTCCAACACTATGTGAAGAAATGTAATAATCTGGAAGGTAAAATGAAATTTAGGTCATCCAGATAATTTAAAGTTTTGAGTATGGATGCATTATTTGTTTCAGCCACACCAATTACTGACGATCAAACTGCATTTCCTAGAAAAAATAGCATAACCGAACCATGGTTTATGTTATAATTTTCATGTTTTCTTCTTGACTAATTATAATCTTTATTCTCATAGTAATAATGTTTTGAATATGACTGAAATAGCAGAATAGGTACACCAACTTGACTTTACTAAAACAGATAGCTCTAGACTAATTTGACGTAACCAGAGTTTTAGAACAGAGCCATAAACATGACATGGTCTTAGCTACTCACCCCAATACTGCAGTTAAGTAGCTGAGGACTGGCAAAAAGTAGGAAGCATTGACTTAATCAGGGGCATCAGGAAGAGGCATAGACAAAAGTGTCTAGTAATCCCAAGATCATTGCTGTGGTACTGACATGAATTTTAGCTCTTCAAAGGAGAGTTAGGCCAAAGGGATAACAGGGATGCATAATTAACCACTCCTGAACTGGGTGTGATCTAAACTATCATTGTCTCTGGTTACACAAGTTGGTTTGAAGAAGTCATACTCGCTAGAGGAACAAAGTATTTTTCAGGTAATGATTTCTTATATACTAAGATACAATCTTACCCACATCTGAAGAGTGATCTGTCCTCTGAGGGATATGGTGACTGCACATGTGGGAAAATTACTAGGGCCCTGTAGATGCCTCCTGTATTCATTTAGTTCTGTTGCTGTGGTAAACACAAACAAACAAAACACAAAAATAAAAGCCTGACAAAACACATTGAGGTTGAAGGAATTATTTGGCTTGCAGTTCCAAAGGATTAACATCCATCATGGTGGGGAAGCCACAGATGGCAAGAAGCAAGGAAGGCATGGAGATAGGATGAGAGAGCTGGTTGGTCATCCTGCACTGAGTGTAGACTCAGGAAGCAGAGAAGCAACAGGTCAGTCAGAGTATCAAACTTCAGAGCCTCTTCTCAGCAGCATTCTTCCTCCAACTCGGGCCTACCTCTTAAACGTTCTATAACCTTCTCAAATAGGAACTCTATCTAGGGACCAAGTATCCATGAGCTTATGGGGAGTGTTTTATATTCAGACAACAGCAGTGCTTTTAAGAAATCTTAGATGAAGACTTTGTAAAAATCTGACAGCAGGATCTCTCTGGTACTATTATTGTCTTTGTGTCTTCAGACATGAAACAGAATGAGACAGGTTCCAGTTGGTATAGATGCTCCTTGAATAATCAGCACATCTATTGCTCCCAAAGCAAAGGAGAAGGATGAGGAACAAAAGCAGGAATGCCAGGATTCCATCAAATGAGAAGCCAGTGCTTCCTGGAAAAAGCAGCTTCCAAAGGCTTGTTCTCGTCATAATCCATGCTATTTTATTTGATGAGAGGATGCTAAAATTTATTATCTGCTCAGCATGAAAAGCATTTTAACGGTTTATCCTTTGCGTTAGTAGACTCATATATTATATATGTATGTATGTATTTTAAAATAAATACTTAATTTGTTACAAATGGAAAATGGTTATCAGACTCATGTCCCTTTCTTTATGCTTTAGTATCAATATACAGGAGACAAGAGTTGACTGGAAGGAAATCTGAGGTAATCAAGGGCTGATGTTCTCAGGACATAGGGTACACAAATGTCCTACATACTAAAACAGTTATTTTAAAGTAAAAGGTCACCTCAAAAAGTTTTTATATGACAAAGAAGGAGATACAGCCAGGCAAGAAATACTGGGTGTTGGGTGAAATCTTTCTCATCCACCCTGCCTGTCTTATTTCTCTGGCAGGAACATCATAAATGACCTCAGCCATCTAGGTCTAGTTTCTATGTTTCAAAGTAGTTGCTGGTAGGAAGCTAGTTCATTGATGATTGGTGAGTTTTCCCTCTCTCTGTGGTATAGGATCAAATTCAATACAATAAAATGACCATCTGAATTCTGCCATCAAATTTATTTATCTGTTAAGTAATTTTTGAAAAGGTATATATCATTGTTCAAGATTGTGAAATAAGTAAATTAAAAACTACAAATAATCTTAGCATCATCAAAATGGATGTTTTAGATAGGAAAAAAAGAAGGTATAGAGATGACACAGAAAAGGTGAAAATCACTACAGAAAATAAGTACAGTAGATCTTTCCATACACTACAGAAAATAAGTACAGTAGACCTTTCCATACACTACAGAAAATAAGTACAGTAGACCTTTCCATACACTACAGAAAATAAGTACAGTAGACCTTTCCATACACTACAGAAAATAAGTACAGTAGACCTTTCCATAGGCACCTTATACCCTCTGTCCAAGAGACAAAGAGATTCATTTCACTTTATGGGAAAGTATTTGAATCTGTAGGACCTTCCTAGGAAAACTTCTGAATACTCACACTTTTTTTTCTAGAAAGTGAGGACATGTACTTCTTTACACACTGTGTGCATGTATACATATATACATTATATTTCCATTTGAGTGAAGATTTTGCCATGGCAATACATTGTAATGAAGTAGAAATTCAGTTCAAGGTCTGTTCTAGGTCAAATTTGTCATCACCTTGATGGTCAATAGTGATAATCTGTTCATAACTCCTTTGTTCTTCCTTACATGTTTCATGACTCTGATTCTTATTGGAGTGGGTTGTCAGCTCTTCTAAATATTTGCACAGAGGAAAGTAAACAGAAAATCAAGTGTCTAGCTGCCCACCACTGGATTATTCATGACATTTATGTTGATTTAATGATTAAAGTTGATTCATGAACAGTTTGATGATGATAGCTCTTCAAAGATCTGACTTGCAGGGTTCAATGACTCATGGGAAGAAAAGAAAGCAGTGAGCCTTTAGGTTGGGCAATGTCTCTGACTTAATCAAAGTTATATTGCTGTGAAGAGATACCATGGCCATGGCAACTCGTATAAAGGAAAACAATTGGGGTGAGCTTACAGTTTCATAGGTTTAGTTCATTATAGTCATGGCAGGAAGCATGGTGTCATGGAGGCAGACATGTTGCTGAGAAGGTAGCTGAGAGTTCTACATATGGATTCACAGGTAGCAGAAAGAGAGACAGTAGGTCTCTAGCTTGAGTACATGTGCTGTGGAATGTTGTTCTGTATGCTGTGAATGTGTGTTGCTCTGATTGGTTGATAAATAAAATGGTGATTGGTCAGTAGCCAGGCAGGAGGTATAGACAGGATAAGCTGACAAGGAGAATTCTGGGGAGAAAAAGGCTGAGTCAGGAGTTGTCAGCCAGACACAGAGGAAGCAAGATGTGAAGGCAGAACTGAGAAAAGGTACCAAGCTACATGGCTAAATGTAAATAAGAGTTATGGGTTAATTTGAGGGTAAGAGATAGTCATAATAAGCTTGAGCTAATGGCTCAGTAGTTATAATTAATTTAATCCTTTATGTGATTATTTTATAAAAGGCTGCAGGACTGTGGGTGAGAGGTTTGTCCCAACGATGGGCCAGAGGGGACACAGAAAACCTTCCAACTACATACATGAAACCCCAAAGCCCTTCTCTAATAACATACTTCCTCCCTGGAGGCCACACCTACACCAAAAAGGCCATACCTCCTAATCCCTTTCAAGTAGGGCCACTCCTTAATGACCAAGCATGCAAATCCATAAGCCTATGGGGGCCATTTTTGTGCAAACCATCAAAGTCTGCATCTATGAGGATATGTTTTTAGATGATCATAATGGGTTTAAATTTCCTAAGCGATTTACTATGCACCAGCATTACAAAAAATCATCTGCATTCTGGTAACCAAAAGAGAATTTGGCATTTATTAGCCTGATGCAGCTTCTGTTTCTCCCAAGAATTAGGGAAGATGGAAAGTAAAGAATGAATTGGGGAGTGCACTCTTTAAAGGGAACCCCTATTGAAAGAAGATGAGCTAATGTGAAATAGCATATAAAGACCTAACAGTACCACCTTAAGGTCTTAAAAAGAAACAAACAAGCAACAGGCGAAAGAATGAAGAGAGATGTGTAAAGAGTTGGCAGATGTTTCTTGAAACATTTTCTCAGGCATCTTCTATGAGTATTTTGGAAGGATACTAATTTTTGAATGAGTAAACTTTGTCCAGCCCACTATTTCTCATATTTGGAGAGGTCTCATCTAAACAGTTGTAGATCTCAAAGCCTGTACATACAGAATTTTATACCTCACTGCATCAACTGTAGCCTTGGGATTTCCAAACTTCAGACTGATGCAAAACATCAGTACTCCTTGTCTTGGGAATGACAGTTTCAGATAGGAATTAGCACCATCAGCTCTTCTGGGTTCATGACTGGAACTGGAATTACATATGTGCTCTCGAGGTTCTCTAGCATGCTGACTGCAGATCTTAGCAGTTTTCAGTTTCCTTGGCTCAGGAACCAATTCTTTATAATAAGCCCGTTTTGAATTTTTCCTCTTTTCTGTCTAAATTTCTGTCTACATACATGCATACATGTACATGCATATATTAATATGTGTATTTACATGCATATATAATTTATATGCATTAAATATACACCAGAATTTGAGTAAGTAGTACAACATAAATTGAATAATTTGTACTAATTATTATTCAATACAAAGACATTTTAATATACTAAATTATATGCATTATTGTAGCTAGAGTTTTCCTGCCTGGCCCACGGTCAGGATAAATCTCTCTCACCTGCCAGTCCCATAGCCGCTCAGACCCAACCAAGTAAACACAGAGACTTATATTGCTTACAAACTGTATGGCCATGGCAGGCTACTTGCTAACTGTCCTTATAGCTTAAATTAATCCATTTCTATAAGTCTACACCTTGCCACATGGCTCGTGGCTTACCGGTACCTTACATCTTGCTTGTCATGGCGGTGGCTGGCAGGCCGTGACTCCCTCTGCCTTCCTGTTCTTTTAATTCTCTCTGTTAGCCCCGCCTATACTTCCTGCCTAGCCACTGCCAATCAGTGTTTTATTAGCAACACATTTGTCCACAGCACATTATTTTATGTTACTCATTTCATTTTACATTTAAAATTTTACAGTGAGAAACACTAAGCAGGTCTCACCTTGGCTTCCATTTCTTATACTTTAGAAGTCACTGACCTTTGTCTTCAGTGTCAAACCATGAACTACTGTTACCAATTTTTGATGCCAAACTGAGTCCTTTTTCCCTCTTGTAATGGTGAAATACATAATAAGAATAATCTCCATCAAAGGATGATTTCTTCACTCACAATAGAATTGGAAGACAGACTTGAACATAAATTTCATAATCTGTTGGAAAGCAAGAGTTACAGATACATGGTAAAAAAAAAAAAGAAATGAGTAAGAATAGGATAATAAAGGGATTAAAAGTTCCTGTCTTTTCTGGAACCATGCAGATACATATGGGGTTTTAGGCACCATTTCTTAACTCCTCTTCTGGTTCCTTCATTTCATCATACTTGCGATTCTCAACTGTTATGGTGTTCTGTGAGTATTATTTAGCCTACAGACAAGATGGTCATGAATTTAGAATTTGTCTTTGTTCTGCTATGCCAACCATCTTTGATTCAACAAGTTTTGACTAGGCCATCCAAATAGAAACTTCTGAATTATAGATACCCTATCTTCAAAAATAAAGTAGATTATAGCAGGCTGAAAATTAAAGTAGAAAAGATAGTAGTATCAGAATAGGACTAGGAAATTCTGGGGAATGTTCCATATCACATAGGAAGTCTTCACATAGATAATGGGTTCACGACATCCTCTAACCAAAAGTTATGCATGAGCAGAAACAAAGAAAAGCCATCTTCCCATAGAAGCTTTTTTTTTTATTTAAAGAAAAACCATGATTTTTTACAAACATACAACTGACAAATGCTAAACTTTCATAAAATTATTAATTATCCATTAATATAGTGGGCAAAAATGGGAGAGTAATGAATATTAAAGGGGAGCAAAAAACAAGACAAGAGGAATTTTGTGAAAATGGTTGATCCTGTAGACCTATAAACATGAAGACTACCTGATGTTATCCAAGCAGGAGCAAGCTAATCATCTGATTACTAATCATTTAGTATTTTAAATCAGATACTTTATTCTAGCTAGAGGAAGGATAAAAAGACACAGAAAAAGCAGCCAGAAGCTGAATTTGAGGGAAAATTTTCACTAAAGAGTTACTTTGCAAACTGATGATAGTGAATGGTGATCTCATAAAGTTGAGAGTAGCCCTGAGTTAATAACGAGGAAGTAGGAACCTCAGTCCCATAAACACAAAGAAATCCATTTCTCTAACTAATGAGTAATGCATTTGGAAGGGGTCTGCAAGATTCCCATGAGTACTGATACTTTTATTTTAGACTGAGGGATAAACTGGGGTGCCATTTGATCAGTAGTAGACTTGTGACCCATGGAAGTAGTGAGATAATTTTTGTCATGCATTAACTAGCTAAATTATCACAGAAGTAAACACTTCCATTCCATGCTCCCATTTTGGCATAGTGATTTTATTGTATGGGTTTCAATCTTTTTCATACATGTGGGTGATCCATCATCGAATTATGATGCAAAATGAGTTTTGTCTGCTTTGCTCATTTAAATGTCTAAATGCTCTAAGGGTGTACAGAAGGGCCAGCCTCCCAGAGCAGCTGCCTGATGTGGTGTGCTTTTAGCTAATTTGAATGCAGAAAGATTGGGTTAGAAGAGCTTTAGTTATTCATTTTGTAAAAAAAAAATGCCTTTGTGAATTAAGTGATAGGGCTATTTACAGGAAGCATTAAAGTATTTCATGTTCACAAATGGCAGACTCCAGTTACTTGATACTGAATATCTTCCGGCTTTTACTGCTATAAACAGTTTGGGTAATTGAATTCTGAAGACACTGTCAAATAGAAAGAAAATTAGAGCGAATTCAAAGGTTAAGAATCTGGATGGGAAACAAATTTAAAATCATCAAATATAGCAATTGTCAGTTATGATAATAAATTCAGTTAATAATACACTGCAAATATCTGAAGTTTATTAAATAGCAAATACAACAAGTAACTAAAAAGACTATTTCAGCTCAATTCCAGGATAGGTCATAGCAACGTATCACCCGGGATTATGTAACTCATACAACAGCCTAAGTTCACATTCATAAGTATTTTGATTTCTGACCCGTATCCTAGTCCAGTGCAGGTTTGCAGAAGAGTCAGAAAAACATTGCTTTATGGAGTCATCTTGCAGTCAGGGCTTTCAAACAGATTACATACCAGATCCTTGGGGCAAGAGTCATACAACTGGAAAACTGGAGAAGATGAGCATTCATTCCACTCACATGCCAGTGGCTTCATCTGTACAAAAGTGTAGTTATAAATACAGATTACCTCTATGTTTAGAAAGAGGGCAACAGAATTCTATATCAGAGATTTGTTGACAGTCACAGAATTTTAAATGGTGTGCTAATGCAAGGTATTTGTTAACAAAACCTAAATGGTACAAGAAAATTTATACTACACAAAAATTAAATAAGAACTGCTTGAGTGCTCGCTTGGGCAGCACATATACTAAAATTGGAACGATACAGAGAAGATTAGCATGGCCCCTGCGCTAAAACATCAGTAGCGAACTTCTGCCCTCTGAGGTCCTCCCATTGTGCTGTAAGCCTGTATTTAAGACCTCCTCCCCCCTTAAATAAATGATATTCAGCATTTAAAATTAATATATATATATATTATATATATAATTGAATGAATACTGTGAATGTAATCTATGAATACCACAAATGTGACTAATATCATGAGTGTAATTAATGAATATCATGAGTGTAATTTAAAAAATAAAAAAGTAAAAAAAAAGAACTGCTTGATACTGAGTCCCAAATAACCTAAATTATAAATTCAATGTGATGCAATTTTGTTCTCTGTCATTTTCTTTAATATGAACATAATTTAGTTCTAATCTGGCCTAATTTATGAACACAAAGCCTCGGGGAGTATAGTGCACAATGGTTGGCCCATCCATACAGATTTAGGTCTTTCCAAAACCATGCACTAAACAGACACAGGATCATCCTCTATTTTTGTGTGATCTTTCTCCTAAATCTGCTGCTTGAATTGTAAGATCCTTCCTGATTGGGTAATTCCAGCTTTTACTATTTAAGTAATAATTTTAAATCATAAATTCAAAATAAATTATGCATATTCTTAATTCCAAATAAGCAAATTCATATTGAAATAAAAAATAACTAACTTTTATTTAAAGAAAGAATGTCTTTAAATAAAAAGATTAAATACTATGTACAATGTGATCTTTATGCAAAGTGCTCTTTTTTGAAGTTTGTTGGAAACAATTAGTCTTATGTGTTCAAGGAAAACCTCTGTATTTCCTGATCTAGAAGCTCTATTTTTCACCATATTCTATTTACATATCCATCTACTTTCATATATATTGGCAAGTCCTGGACAAGACCAGCCTGTTTGCTCTCTTGGATGAACACCAGTGCATTAATTACAGTACAAAATCTTTTTTTTTTTCTATGTCTGAGCCATGCAAAGGACCAGTCTGGAAAATAACAGCTCAGGCTGAACTTATCAATCATGTCTGTTCTTTAGCTGTCACAATCACACTGTACTTCTTCCTATGTAAAAAAATAAAAAAAAATAATGGGAGAGAAAGAAAATATGCCGATATCACTTCAGAAGCTCTTTCAATAGAACTCTCTCTGCACTGAGAGCTCTTTGTATATTCCTTTGGCTATGGTGGGAATGATTTTACACATCTTCTTAATTTGTGGCAGGAAAATTATACCCTGTATCTCAAGCGTTGCTTGCAAAACCACCTATACTTCCAATCCTCCCTGCTTCTCACAGGGCTTTCTTTTTTCTGTTATAAAGAAATGTCACTTTTTTTTTCTTCTCAGCATTATAGCGTGTGGGGCTTTAATTCATCTGATCCCTCATTTCCAGGAGCTTATTGTGATTAAGGCATATCCACCAGGCAAGCCATTCCACCATTTCCCTTGGTTGTCATGAAACAGCCTGTACAGGTGACATCTGTTAGAACGAGACAGTGTACAACTCTGAGAAACCTAACTTCCGAAGATTTTCCTAAAATCAAGATAACATCAAAGCACACCAAAGCTCTCTTAAAAATCTTAGCGTTGACTGCAGAAACACTCATTATGGAACTTTTTTTACTGTGAAGGGCAAAATAAAAGGACTTTGCATTGGGAAGCCCTTGATTTTTGTCTCCCAAGTCTCACAATGGACAGCTTCTCTTGGGCGGCTGTCATCGCCTGTGGATTGCAATTTGCCACATTGCGAAAGAGCACTGGGGCTCTGAGCGGTCTGTGCTTTCCCATGCTGTTTTGTGAATGGGCTCTCAACTGCCAGCCTCGTGTGTGTCAGATGAGGTCGGAGAATACAGCACTGAAAACTGTGTTGTAACTTACATTCTAAAGGCATCTGCAATGTGTTTAGAGAAAGCCTGTGGGAGAAGGTGATCAGCCTCTAAAAGCAAAGATGGGTTAGGGAGATTTTTCTAGGATATACCGTGAGCTCTCTTGAAACTAACGGCTATACTTATTCTATAGAATCTGGTTTGCACAGGGGGAACCCTTTGCTATATGAACAGGGCCTATCATGTCCCCAATGGCTTTTAAAAGAATCATTAATCATCGAAATCTAGGGTTGCTTGTGCCTTATGATCTAGCTCACACCATTCAGCCACCATTCCTGGAAACTGTTCCTACATTAAAGATTTTATGAGCACAGATTCACTATTTTTCTGAAGTCTTCTTTCAGGAAAGCTCAATTTAAGGTTTAGAAACATCAAATCTGCCCATACCAAACAAGCGAAACACTCCTGTGTCTGTTTAACTCTCTCGGTAAAATAACTATCTCATGTAGAATACATTCCATGCACGTATTTTGAAAAGATTATTACTTATAAAATTACAAGGTATGACTGCAGCAAGATAAAAATCAAGTTGTCATTTCTATGAAGAAAACAGCTCTTCTACATTTGCAATTGGTGGCTACTGAGGGAGGAGGAGTCAATTTTCTTTGGGGGGCTGGCCAGTGATGTGTTTCCTATGCCACAGTGGATGAGTCCATAGCCATGCACATTTTGGTGGCATTTATTGGACTCAATAGGGTATAAAATAAATAAGAGGACATGGACGAGGAAGCATGATATATGGGAAGGGGCTTTGGAGGGAGGAAGTAGAGGCAGATATGATTAAGGTACACATTATGCATATGTGAATTTTTTAAATAATGAAAAACAGAAGACAACCCTTCTGAATGCTGCTTTAGTGTGTGCAATAACTTTTCACATAGCCCAAACTACCTTTAAAACAAAATGGCTGTGACTCTGAGTGGGGCCTTTGACAGGGATGGTTAGTATCTTCAGAAAGTTAAGATCCTGGAATAAGGCACAAGGCCAAGTTCATACCTCAGCAGCTAGGGCAGCAAATACATGTTTGAAAACTTCCAGAAGAATACCAGGAAAACATTTGGGGGACATGACAACATACAGATTCCTGTTTCTTTCCTTAGCTGAATCAAGGGTGGAAGAGGATTAAGAATCATCTACTACTGAAAAGGAAGAAATCAGAATTGTGAAGGGTGGAAGGAAAAGGAAATACTGGCGGTAAAATAAAAGAATGAGAAAGGGGGAAGAAATGTTCTTGTTTTATGACAGTTTTCCCTTCCTTCCTTCTTTTCTTTTTTATTTCCTTCCTCCCTCCCTTCCTTCCCTCCTCCCTCCCTTCTATAAAGTTTCACCACATAGCACTTGCTATGTCTCTGGATCAAATTCTCTGCCTTAGCCTCCTGAGTGCTGGGACTATAGGTGTGTGTTACTAAGCATTACCTGTCAGTTTTCTTTCTTAAAGGCATACAGATGAGAGTTCTAAAGAGGAGCAGAAGACATTGAACAACAGAAGCCACTGCAGCAGAGGAGAGGAGCCGAAAGAGCTGTGTACAGGGAGTGGCACTTAGGGTCATTTTTTCCAAACCTTAGCACAGCACACAACTTCCCAGAAAGAAGCAATGCATTATCACAGAAATATTTGTCACATTTTAATTATCTGAATTTGCTACTATAGTCTTTTGATTTCTCAGGGGTTTGATGAAAGGTTTATGTTAGAGAGCAACAAACAAAATTGAACATTTTAACACACAAGACAAGGATTTAATATTGATGAGATTCAACTACTTAGTGGGTCAACCCCAAAATTTGTTATTTCTCTTTTATAATGAGACAGTGAACACAGGAGAGATGGTGGCCTAGTTAAGGCAAATTGGAATAAATGAACGATTACAGTTAAATTAGCACATGGTTGGGGACTTGCATTAGGTGATAGAATTAGAAAATAGTGCTTGGCAAAGAACACATAAGCTACCTTATAATAATACCTTTGCACCCAGTTAGAAGAGAGTATAATTAGAAAGTGTGCCTAAATAGTGATCAGCCCGAGGCCAAGCTCATAAAACCACATCTTAACTTAGTGTGCAATTAGAGTATGTGATGTGCAGAACAATTATGTATCAAAAAAAGTAATTACTAATTGGAGCTTTTACTGATCATTATACTGACAGACATTCAGTAGTGTTTTACAAATGTTAGCTTATACATACACACATGTGGATACTGATATTACCATAAATTCAAATAACATAACCTAGGAAAGAAAAAAACTAAATTCCATTCAAATCTAAAAATCTGTATGTGGCAGAACTTGCTGTCAAAATGAATGCTTTTAGTACCCAAATAGTTGAAATGCAGATAACCAGTGTGATTAAAAGCATGCAGCTATTCAAACTTCCATAGGCTATTTCTTAATAAGTCAAAGCAGGTAAAGATTGGATTGCTTCATTGACTCAAGAGAAAGATAAAATAAATTTCTCAGTTTGCATTAATGCAGGGAAGTCTTTAGGGGCTGGAAAGGGCAAATGAAACAAGAGGTTTGAAGGGTAGATAAGAAAAATAAAGACAGATATCATGTAGTCATGAGGAAAGATGAGAGACATAATGTAAAGTTGTTGAGATAAAAAAAGAGAAGCAGCAAGAGGAGGTGGAGAAAGACTGCTCTGGCAGAGTGAGTAAGGCCCATTTAGGAGTGCATAGCTTCATATGAAGTCGAATTATGAGAAAGGAAAGGGAATCAGAGGCAGACATTAATGCAAACAATGAAAGGTCAAGCCAAAAGAAGATGAGAAAGAAGGCAACTGCAGATGGACGCCATGTTTCTGATAGAAAACAGGATGCATAAGTCAGAAAGTAGGTACCAGAGAGCCACCATTGGAGAACTGATGGTAAAATAGAAAAGATATAGAGTCACAGAATCATAGGTCAAGTAGGTCTTGAAGGCATATCTTGTAAACAGCACAGCCACACAGTTGTGAAGGAAATATGCTTCATGGCTCTCTGAAGAAAGAGGAAAACACAATGTCAGTGCAAGGAAAAGTCATATGAAATATAAAGAGTCATGGGAAAGTGAACTGCTTTTGGAATATTTCTAGTGCTTCGTAAATGGAAACACACACATAAACACGGAAAAATAATACTTGTTTTTTCTTTATTCTTCTCTCAATCAACACATCTCAACCGCAGTCTTCCCTCCTTCCCCTCTTCCCAGTTCTCCTGACTTCCCTTATCCCCCAGATTCACTCTACCTCTGTTTTCCTTCAGAAAAGAGTAGCTCTCATAGTGCTATCAACTAAACACAGTATAACAAGTTGTAATAGGACTAGGCACTAACCCTCATATCAAGACTGGACTAGGCAACCCAGTAGGAGGAAAAGGATCCCATTATCAGGCAAAATAGTCAGAGACACCTCCTCATCCCCAATGTTAGTAGTCCCACAAAACACCAAGCTAAACAACCACAACATGTATTCGGAGGACCCAGTGAAGACCCATGCAGGTTCCGTGACTGCTGCTTTAGTCCCTGAGCCCCTATGAGAGGATTTATGTGTTTTTCTTTAAATATATTGACCTCATGATATGGTTCTATGGAATTTACATCATGTGGAGATATATTTTCTCATTCTGAATTTTCTCCTCAAGATAAAGCTAAAGTGAAAATTTCTTTCTAGAAGTGGTAATTTTTATACAGACTTATACATACAAAGATGGAGGAAGTGATTTGGAGTACGAAATTTAAAAAGGAAAATACTAAAGTGTGTAGGGAGGAGAACATCTCAAATCTGTTCATCAGTGTGGAGGAGCAGTGAGAAGAAGAGCATGAGAAAGGTTGGAATGTGGGGAGGAGAGAGGGGTTGAAGAGAAGAAAGGGAGAGCCAAGTGATATAATTATATATATATATGTATATATATATATACTTATATATAAATATAATGATAAAAATGATAATTCATAGACCCAAATACTAAAAAACATCACATGATTTAGTTTTTTATGGCACAAAAAGCAATTTTCATCTTCATAATTATGAGTGTGCTATGGCAGAAACTTGGGTGAACACATTTGTGTCTTTTCCATATGACAGAACACCTTGCCTTCCAGTATCAAGGGTCCTTGTGTGATACCTCAGATCTCTACAGTGTTGGTTACACCATTTCCTAATAGCCACTGCCATAAAAAAGCTACTTTAATTCAGTTGTACTTTCCACAGAGTTCTAATTCAGACCTAATAGAGAAATTACATATTTATAATTTTGAAATTTGCTTGCTACGGCATTAATATACTTGTCTCTCCTGTGAATTTCCTGTGAGATTTGCTCTACCTATTCTGGTTAATAAACAGTGTAAAAGTAGAAAGAAAAGTCTCTGTGTATGGTGATCAACCATGTGGTTCGTGAGATCATATTTTGATTGCCCCTTTAACTTAAACAGAAAATAATTATGAAACAATTTTAAGTTGTATGATTTAAAATTATGAGAACTGCTAAAGGTATCCATTCAAGGTTTGTGAAATACTTTTTCCTACTGATAAAATTTTATATATACATGAAAATATGTATGCATGGCCTTGCCCTTATACATACATTTTCTAGTCATATTTACAACTACATTATAAGTGATTGAATCTTGAAAAATGTTCAAGAACTATAGGAGAAAAAAGCAATATTGCTTTTTGATTTCATTTTCTTTTTAAATATTTCAAATTTTTATTTTTGACACGAACATGTATTACCTTTTCCTTTAAAAGAATTTAAATAACTGTAATAAAATCAGCATCCTCAAAGGATTTAAACCTATTGTCCTTGCTCAAATAAGTATAGCAAAAGATATAATAAAAATTAATAACTTCCTCGATGACTTCTATGAGAAAGCAACATAGGAATGGCAACCTGAGCTATAAATACAGAGCAGTATAATAAGCAGAACATTAAACAGGGCTTAGCTCCCTTGTTTTTAATATGGAGCCAGTAAAAGAGGTTATCATAAATTTTTAATTCAGTGTAATGCTTTCTACAACTGCAATTGTAAGAAAGATTTCTACTGTAAATAAAATGAAAACAATTCCAAATACTGGCATGGTAAGGTCTTCCTCGGAGTCTACTTACCACTCTGAGTCTCTTTTACTAACTAACTCTTGTGTCTGAAGTATCTGAAATCATGTTTGGTCTCCTTTGAAACACTTAGTTGCTCAAATGTTTTCTTCTACTTTGAAAAAAGCTTCTGTTACGTGTCTGTTGTGTGTTTGGGTAAAGGGTTCTCTTTTGCCATGTTATGCACAGTATTACAATATTTACACATTCCTGGCAATTTCGACTACTGTGGAGTATGAGATCTAATTGTGTATGAATCTGGAGTATGAATTGTCTTTGAAAGAGAAGATGAGTGGTTAATACTCCAGTGTCACCTCACCTCGCCAGGTGCTACCCTTCTCCCTGTAACTCTCTTCACAGAATGAAGTATTCACAAGAGGGAGTCAATTATTTACTGCCAAATCCCAATTAATGTCATAGCAGTAATGAGAGGAAAATCTCTCCTGGCAGAATGTGTTGTCTCACTCCAAACAAGGGACCTGGATACTTTCCTTCCTCCCCTTTCATTTACATACAGCAGCATTTAGAATACCACCTACCAGGCAGTCATCCCTATAGTTTTATACATAAACTGATTATAATGTAATGCAAAAATAAAAGTTCAACCCAAAACAAACTGTGCAAAGAAAAAAAAATGACTGTTCATTTCTCATGCATTCCCCATGTGTGATTTCATACCCCAAGTGCAAGCAGGATTAAGATGTACATTATTTTCTATTTATATAAGACACCACTCATATTTTAACATCTTGGGAATATTGTATATGGGGTGTGTGTGTGTGTGTGTGTGTGTGTGTGTGTGTGTGTGTGTGTGTATTCCTTGGATTTTTCATATGATAGAATGTAGTCATAGTAAGAGATGCACACTTGAAGATAGCTTTTTGTCTTGTACTTGTTTATTTTTTATCTGTTAAAATTGGTAAATATATTGACAGACTTCATTTTAGGTTAGCCTCACCTTTTCTAGTATAAGTCCCATGTAATAATGACATCAATTACCTTTAAAAACTCTGTCAGGTAGTATTTGATGATGACAACACATGCTCCATAATGAAGAGCCCTACAAGCCAGGGTGTGAGAAGAGCTTGAGTCCAGCATTACTTTGAGGGAATAAATTAGATTTGTGAGATGCCTGCCTGCCAAGTCAGTATATTAGCATGCCTGTGGGGTGGCAGAACCAAAAATACGCAGGAGTCTCTGATCTTGAGAATAATTAAGGTATTGTAAACAAATATTTTAAGAGCATACTCTTTAATTTTATGCCTATGGAATTATTTTATCCAGTTAATCTTAATTTTTCATTTTGGTATGTATAGGAAAGATAAAAAATTTAAATATACAAGTAAAATACCTTAATAATGCTTGAAACATGATATACTGCATTTGATATCTCAGTATTAATTTTGTGAACTCTGAGTCTCTTTTACACATCATTTGTATATACTTTTATGTTTATAAATACTCAAATATACACATAGCTATGTATATATCATAGGTACATATGCATAGGCACGTATATAATATACATGAAGGAAGTACAAAATGTTAGACTTATAAAATTATTGTCACTGCATCCATCAGAGAGTTCAACTGAGTTGGTAATTAAGCAGCTGCATGTCCACTGACAGCCCTCATCCCTGGAAGAAAATGGGCTCTAGATTCAAGCAGAAAGACACCTTAAATTGGCCTGCTTTGTACAAATTCCATCTCTCCTCATGGAGAGTGCACATTATAAATTGTGTTCCTAGAAAAGTCAAGTCATACCTATGCCCTAGCAAACAGTATGCACCAAAATGTAAGGTAAAAGCGTTTTTTTTTTTTTAATTGAATGAGGTAACTCTTCATATTATGAGCTAAGGCTTTATAAAAATTGATTCACAGCTTTGCAGGGAATGACAGTCAACTATAAAGAATGTACATACTTATAATAATTATGACTGGTGATATCTGTTGATAGTATTAAAATTATACAGTGTTCCTGGATTTCAGCATGGTTCCTTATATAGCCTAGATAGCCAGTTGAGTAAGTACATGACAAAAAGAATAACTATTCTATGATTTCCTGAGCATCTTTTCCATGTTACCCACAATGTCTGATACTTTACTAATGTTATTTCGCATAAATAAGTTACCTCAGAAAAATATGTAACATTATTCTAACTCAGAAAAAGAAAACAAGAATCAGTCCTCTCATTCCCTCTTAGGGAAAACTTAAATACTATTTTTAAAATGACCCTTAAAGAACATGTTAAAGAACTCTTTAGTGCTAAAATCAGTTAAAAATGCAGGTCTTCCAACCTCACTGAGTTCTGTTTTGTTCCCAACAGAGACAGTGTCAGAACTATTCCAATATAGATTAACATGCTGACTGCTTTTCTATTGAGATTAGTTTCTTTTGCAGATGTTAATTTTTTGTGCATAGTGTTTTTGTGAAAGTAGAGAGAATAACATTCCTATATTGAATGGAATCTTACACAAGAAAGCAGAGTTTTATGCTTATTCCAATATAAAAATGAATCTCACCAAACTATATTATTTTTAACATAACCGACTTGAAATATATCTGTCTTGGCTTCTTTATCCAACACTTTCCGTCCAAAGTTCATCCTGAATGAATTCTTTATTTTACCTTCTGTATTTTGAGATGGCACTGAGAAAAAGTTAGGCAATCCCTCTATCACTGTCCTAAGTCCCCAGCCTTTTGTTTGTTTCTACTTAATTACAATTATATTTTTACTATAGAAATTAAAATATAATTAAATCATTTCCTCTTACTTTTTCCCTACACCCCTTCCCATGTACCTGATTTCCATTCTCTCTAAGTTCAAGGCTTCTATTTCATTAATTATTGGTATGTATGTATATGTTTATCAACAGGTGCATATGTATACACACACATATATACATATGTAACACTAAAATATACATACAAGCTGCTCAGTATATGTGTTACTTGTGTATATATGGCTTCAGAGCTGAGTACTTGACAATGGATAGTCAAATGTGAGGTGGGGGGCCTTTTCTTGGCAAAAACCATTTCTCCTGCTCTAAGAATTTCTTAGATTCTTGTGATTCTTTGTCCTATGATCTTATTAGTTGCTGTGTTAGCATGTCTGTAATTGCTACCCTTGTACATGTCTGGTTTAGGCAACAGAATTTATTTTTTTGAGTCGAGGTCTTGCTATGTAGTTCAATCTGACCTTGAACTCTTGATTATCCTACCTCAACTCTCAGCCACTTCGATGCTGGGATGAAAGGATCTTCATAAATGTCTACTCAGCAACTTTCTTTTCATTGAAAATCCTGAAAGGACTTGTGCATTATTTTGCCACAATTGTTTGTTAAGAAGGAAACGGGGGAAAATTAGCAATAAGCCACAGTGACAGTGGAAATTTAACACATTGAAAAAAGTAGTATTCTGAGCATATCTCTGCTCTCACAGAGCTGGTTACTGACATACATGGCCTCTAAGCAAATATAGTGTTATACTGATTGTGAATATTGATTGTGAAGAACTCTAGAGAATTCTTGAACCTCTGACCTAATGAGAATCAGAGCAACAAACAAAATCATTGCTATGCCATCATCTAGCATTTAAAAAAATCTTCCCTGTGAAACTATGTTTTTTGCCTGCTTTTTACATCAAGAAACTGCTTGGATGTGGTCTGCATAATTCCTGATGTATATAAAACAGTCTTCCCCTTTTCTGTTTGTCATCCTGATCTTGGTCAGCAGTCTTCCACTGGTGTCTGTGGGTGGTTGGGCACCAAGAATCAGCACCTTGATTTTCGCCCTCTCCTATGCACCACCTTCTCTGATGTGTTTTTATTCTCACTTTCTTACAGTTCAGCTCAAGGCACCTTCAGATGTCTTTTTCTGCTGTTCATTGCTCTCATTTGTTGAACCCATTCACAGAGTAACTTTGCTCTAGTTTATATTAACTGGGTTCTAAAAACTTATGTTCACTAGGTTAAGATTGAAAGATAAGAAAGAATTCTACGCTATACTTAACATCCCCTGCTCTCTTAAATGCAAGCAAATGGCCACGATGTCCCAGGAAACCAGACTTATAGTCATATTTTCTCTCACTGATAATATTTTAGTTTCTTTCATAGGAGAAACAGGGCATGGGGCATTAAACTCAGGTAGAGGAATTCACCTCTTTGCCAGGGGCCTTATTGTTACAGTTTAATGAGGCTAACATTTATGACATTTTCTGTGGACTGAGATTGAGGGAGAGAGGCTGAGAAAAGACAGCATTAGGAACGGTCTAATTTAGATCAAAGGGGATAAATAAATGTCCCCCAATAAGAAAGGTTCCAAAGGCAAACACCAGGACTTATAATGCAGACATGGTTGGCCTCTAGGAGCAGCTGCTGAGTGTGACCCTACAGCTTTTGCAAGAGCACTGCCATGCTATGGCCATGCTTAAGTCTGATATGAATGAGGAGAGGGCCTTCTTCCCTTCTTAACAGGCCCTCCATCACCACCAGAGGCCTACAGGCTGAGCTTGTTATCTGTCTCTAGCTCAGCCTGAAAAAAATCACACATCAGTTTTTGGCCTGGAGCCAGACTCTGCAACAACTTGTAATTTTTGTTGAAAGCCAGACATGTTATTTTCAGTAATAGGAACTGAGCTAAATAGGCCTTTAGTGTGGGGGTTTGGGCTAATCTGGCTGGCAGCCTGGTGGTGTTTAGTGTTTTCATTATCTACAGGTACCAATGTGTTCAGACTTCTCTATTGCTTTTGTCTCTGTCTCCACTCTTGACACCATGTTCCCCTTAGTTCTTCTCAGAGGATTGTACCTGGCAGTTCTTTCAGCTGTGGTGGTTACATTGGAACACTCTCGCTGTGATAATCAGTCTCATATCCACTCTGTGTTTCTGGCTGTGAATGTCACATGCATATATCTTCAGTGATATAACTTCGAACTTCTTGTTTTTTTCTCTCTCTTTCAGATGAGGCAGGAAGCATAGAGGCCACAGACAATAGATTGGGAGCAAGGTTTTCCTTTAGCCAGAGTAGGATCTGGTAAATTTGTTTGTGTGTGTAGAAATCAATCCCTTCTTACTGAGAATACATTTGGAAAACTTCTCAAAGATTATGATTCCTTTACAGTTGAGGCAGGCCAGCATGGTGAATAGCTTAACAAATCATGGCAGCTTGGCACACCCCATATGCTGAATATATAATCCACTTCAAACAATGGGATGAGTTGCTTTCTCTTGGCTACCTTATGATAATGCTTCCATATTCATTCAAACTGATAACTATAATCAATGAACTGATCAGGCCTGAAAAGATTTTTATTGCATGTGCATAAATAAGACAAGTTGTGCCCTCTGAATGAACTCCTAGGAAAAAATCTACCAACAGTCTTGTCCCTATACATAATTTGACATATATATATATTATATATATATGTGTGTGTGTGTGTGTGTGTGTGTGTGTGTGTGTGATTAAAATCAGGTGTTTTATGAGAAGGGACATGTGCAATGAACAAAAACTTATATAATCTATGCCTCCTGACTAGTAAAACAAAGAACCAGCCTTGCTGTGCCCCTTAGAAACTAAATCCTCCTTAACTCTTGTATCCTATGAAAGGAAGTCTGAAAAAACGGCCTTTGAATACTTTCTCATTTCTGCAGCCAGTTGTCACTTTTGACAGTTTATTCTTATGTGTGCTATCACTTTGCTTTCGAATTAGAATTCTCTGGTACTTTGCAATGTCTGTGCACTATCGTTTAAATTCCTTGAATAAAAGGCTGAGAACCTGGGGGCACCTGGCACAGATGCAGACCACTGGTTAACACTTTTTGCCAAAGATACAAAAGAATATTGAATACTCACTCTGTGATTCTGTCTATATTCTTAAAGATAAAGAAACCATTGAAAGTCTAGTACTTCCACCACAAATTGTGGCTTTGGGGATTTTCTCACACAGCCTAATCCACAACCTCCAGTGACTCATCACAACTTTCTTCATACATGTCAACAATATTATGGCTGTAAAGGCTTCTACCTCTGCTGACACACACAGGATTCGGGTCCCAGAATTTACCCATCTTTCTACAAAGAAGACTATAATGTCCCTTGCAACTTTAGTTCTGTGATGCTTACACAACACCCATTCATGTTTAATGTTTTTTATTTTTCTTTGTAACATAAAGCTGAAACTAAACCCCTGAGACATTTTCTCTCTTTCTCTTCTCTTCTCCTGTCTTCAAGGATAAACACGATGCTATTTAAATAAGAAAAATAAAGTTATACTTTGAGCTGTCCTTGTTCTGAAATGGAAGAAGAGAGTATTTCTGGGAAACTGGACAATGAATGCATTCTATAAACTTTGACTTCCTGGCAGTTTGAAGTACACATGCAAAATAGAAGGGGGAGCCGGCCTGATGGCACACGCCTTTAATCCCAGAACTTGGTAGGCAGAGACAGGCAGATCTCTATGAATTTGAGGCCAACCTGGGCTACAGAGTGAGTTCCAAGAAAAGTACAAAACTACACAGAGAAACCCTGTCTCAAAAGAGAGGGGGGTGTCTATCTTATATTGAGTCTTTCTCTGTCTCAACAGACACCTCCCAAATAATAACACAGAGATTTACTATTAATTATAAAAGATTGTCTAGTAGCTTATGTTGTGGGATGGTCTGTATGTGTTGCTCTGATTGGTTGATAAATAAAACACTGATTGGCCAGTAGTCAGGCAGGAAGTATAGGTGGGACAAGGAGATGAGGAGAATTCTGGGAAGAGGAAGGCTGAGTCAGGAGATACCAGCCCGCCATCCAGGGAGCAGCATGTAACAGGCACACAGGTAAAGCCACAGAACACATGGTGACATATACATTAACAGAAATAGACTGAGTTTAAATGTAAGGGCTAGTCCATAGTAAGCCTGACCTAATAGCTAAGCAGTTAAAATTAATATCTGTATTTGGGACCAAGTGGCTGCAGGTCATGGGTGGGAAAGATTTGTCCCAACCACAGGACCCCAGGCAGGACACAAGAAAACTTTCATCTACAAGCTTATGCTTGTTTTCAACTAGCTTTTATAACTTAAATTAACCCATTTCTATTAAAATCTATGAGCTATGCTCAGGCTTGTTTACCTCATCTACATACTATCCATCCTGCTCTCCTGCTTCCTCTGTGTCTCCTGACCTCTCCCTTTTCTTCATGCCAGCATTCTCCATGCCTTTAAATCCTGTCTAGCTATTGGCCATTCAGCTTTTTATTAAACAGATCAGATTGACACATCCTCATAATGTACAAAAACATTATTCCACAATGCTATCTCATATAGATTATGATATTTAGACTCCTTTTCATTTCTTTTAGTAGGAGCCTAAATAGTATCCTGCCTAATGTTCTCATCATAGTGAAATTAAGATTTATCATTGTTCTTTGTTCCCTCTCCTTGAATGACAACCTGTTTATTAAACAGGCAATTCCTGTTGTTTTTCAACTCTACCTCATGAAACATTCTCTCAAGTATGACTGAGAATTCTTAATAACTTAAATGTTTTTTTTTTCTACTATGAAATTCTAGTAAGGAAATATTTTGAATTTTTATGATTCTATAATGCTGGCACATCAAAAAGAGTCCAGTCTCTCTATTCTAAAAGGAGCAGTCCAGCCAGGTAGTGGTGGCACATGCCTTTAATCCCAGCACTCAAGAGGCAGAGGCAGGCTTATCTTTGTGAGTTCAGGGTCATCCTAGTCTACAAAGAGCTGTTACACAGAAAAACCCTGTAGGGAAAAACAAAACAAAATGAGAGAGAGAGAGAGAGACAGACAGACAGACAGACAGACAGACAGAGAGAGACTCATCCTTGAAAAGTTCTTTCTGAAAAAATATGAGAAAAGACCTGATCTTCTTTTTTCCCAGACGTATAGAGAAATGATGTGTTAAAAGGTTACAAACATACAAAAAGCAGACATAATAGTTGATGATAAAGCACACTTGTGCAATGTTACAAAACATAGTTCCTTTCTGAGACTTGTGCTGCCATTGAGTACCAGTTTAAAATTTAGCTCGTCCAATTTATTGAAGATTTCTCACTTACTGGCTTACAACCAATAACTATTTTCTAAAAGCTTTATTGATCACTGCCCCCAAGTACAATACCATGAATCATCCTCTCTAGTGGGTAGAAACTCTCTGAAAGAAAGTGTAACTCTGTTCAATAAATTTACATTTACTTTATATTGTCAGGAAAAAACTTAGTATAAATCATACTGCTCATTTCAAAATTCCTGTTTCAAACTTAACTGAAGCTTTCCCCCTTCCACTTAGGCTGGAAGTATGATTCTGGTTTTTGAATCAGAGAAGGGAAGTACTTAGTGTAGAGCTTGTCTCTCTTCCTCATTTTTAAAAAGTAGGTCAGGCTTCTTCAGGGTTGAAATGAGGAAGGAAATGAACCATTGAGAAAATGACTGTCTTGAGTGAACTGCCAACATCTCTACTGATACTTTTGCATCTCTGACTGATAGTTGCAGGGTACCACTTAGAACATCACTGAAAGTAACATTTTTGAACTGGTGGTCCACTTCAGGATTTCCACACAAAAGGAACATGTCTCTGATCAGTAGACATTCCCTTCCTCAGTCTACCACAAAACTTTGTGATCCTTGAGGACTGTGAAAGGAGTGTTTGCTATAGTTTCTTGTGTAGAATAAGCCACACCACCATTCCTTCCTGCTCTGGTTTCTTCAATAGGTGAATATCCTTCTTGGCATGGAAATTGCAGAGCTCAGTCCTGGGCTTTTCCCCATAGTGTTTGATTGACACAGATGATTCTTTGATTTAGGACTGTAAATGGTTAGGTCAAGAAATGTCTGCATTCCCATTCTTGATCCCCAAATCCCTTTGCTTCCCCCCACCCTTGTTTTTAAGTAACACAGATGCAGAGAAGGTCACAGGTCAGCAGATCAAGGAGGGGAATGTGTAGTGAGGTTTTTCTACACCATCACTCTGAAATTTGAATTTCTCAGTTCTCTTTAGTAATGATTTGGGCTTCAAGGTATATTAAGGGAAGTGAGACAACTTCTACCATGCCTTAGGGCAAAAGTTCATAACTGTTTAGTGACAATCTTCAGGTTTGCTGTACCTTTGGAATTCAGCTTATGTCTTTAATTTTAATTCAGGAAGAAAAAGAAAAAAAATATAGTGACCTTGTGATTATAAATGAAGCCTTTGCTGGTAGCTGCTTTCTTTTTAAATGACTAAGATTCCTTAAAAATCTGTAAAAAATAGTTCTGCTAAAAACAGATTCTTCTGAAATATGATTCTATCACAAATCAGTATATCTATAATTTGATCTGCCCTTTTTCATAGTAGGCATTTAACTTTATCTTCCCAATGCCCAATATTTGAGAGTCCATATTCCAAGGGTCTGAAAATACTCTGTTTAATTTTAAAGACATATTTTCAGGATTCTGCGAAATCTCAAAAGCCTTTCAGCAGTAATTATTCACTGGCAGATCAGCATTCTGTAATCATCTTCTTCAGAGCATGGGATGCAAATCTAGACTCGAGTGGGTGAGAAATACTTAGTAATTTATGAACTGTGAAGAGAATAAACCATAGGCATTTGGTCCATCAGTGGTCTGCTGAAGAGATGTGCCTAATGAAGCAGAGGCAAGCTTGGGTTTCACCTTCCTGTCTCAGGGAGTGACCTTGTGATACAGCCTTTATGTCTACTTTCTCTATGTCTATCACAACAAAGGATGAAGGCATACATCACAATCACAGAAAAATAAGGGAGAAATTACAAGCAAAAATCATTTTCACTAGCCAAAGTATGGAAGCTACTAAAATACAAGAGTATTTTACTTCCAAAAGAACAAACTTCACATAGTTAACACACATTCATTTTAATTTTGTATCAGGATATACATTTTACCTTTAAGTATTTAATGTATTTATCAACAGTGTATTGAGAATATTTAAATATTAATCTCTTCAATGATGTTTAAAACAACTGTATACTTTAAAATGGTGCTTTATGTATTAGAAACACTTATTCATATACAATGTCCCAATCACACAGAGAACCTGACACTTGAAGATCACTTTACAGAATCTTGGCTCTTGACTTTTTTACAGTAAATGAAGTTCCATTTGTCCATTTAAAATACTGAATTTTTAATATCCCGCTGCTCTTCATCTCCTCTTCCACTCAGCCCACAGTCCAGTTCACATATAAACACCCATTAGCTTGCACATGTCATGGCAAGGGAGGGGCTGGAGCATGACGCCTGCCCTATCGTTGACCTTCATGTCAAGCTGAAGATAAGCTCCCAGGCTTATCATTTCTAAGCATGTACACTTTCTCCATGAAACAAGTTCACCGCTATGTTGCTTTTACTTTCTGAAATAAACAAGTGAACTTGGCCTGTACTTTCTGCCATGGAGACAGAATTTCCTATAAAAGCAATTTAAGGCAATTTAGGATGAGTTCCTGCCCAGTGAAATCTAGATATCAAGAAAAATTGAGGAAGTTTAATCCAAAATAATAGTACTTTCAAAGAGAGATGTGAGGAGATTCTTTATAGATTTTTTAAATTTCGTATACACATTTTCTCATTTTAAAGTGTACTCTGACATGCACATTCTTTGACATAATATTGAAGTACACTAACATTTTCTCTACAATACACACAATATATATGATTGTATATATTTAAAGATAGTTAAAAAGCACTGTAATAAAAGGAGGGGAGTGGCAATAGCTCTGTGAGATGCCTGTTTAACACATGTCAAGCACTCCTATCACCTTCTTGATGTGTGTCACTTATGTTTGACCATAGCCAGCATGGTAGTTTCCAAATGTTAAAAATGAAGGTTTGAGAAGGCTGGATGAGTTGACAATGAACAGCAGTCAGGAATCAGACTCTGTTAATTCAAAAGCTTGTCCTTCTATCCACCTTGCCAACAGATTTTATTTATTTATTGATAGGTAGACGTGGCTTGTAAGCAAATTTTCGCTCTAGCATAACATTGGTATATAAAAAGACCTTCTGTTATTTCTGTTAATGTAAATGTAAAGCAGTAAATATATAGTTCTCCTATATATGTTGCAGTAAATATACACTTGGGAAGATAACTATTCTAGATGTTATTATTTTTTAAAGAAAAAGCTATTTAAGTGTGTTCCTCTGTGTGTTGTGTTGTTCTCTCTCTCTCTCTCTCTCTGTCTCTCTCTCTCTGTCTCTCTCTGTCTCTGTCTCTGTCTCTCTGTCTCTCTCTCTCTTTCTGTGTGTGTGTGTGTGTGTGTGTGTGTGTGTGTGTGTGTGTGCGTGTGTGTGGATGTCAGAGGACAACCTGTGATAGTCAGTTCTCTCCTTCCACCAGGCAGGTTTTGGAGCTTCAACTTGAGTTCAAGACTGTTCATCAACCATCTTGACCGAATGAACCATTTAACAGGCTCTGTTATTGTATTCTTAGTCTATGTGTGTGGGCATTTGTACTAATGTGAGTGTACCTGGGTCATGACAAGCATGTGGCATTCTCACCCAACGGGCCCTTGTTTTTCACTATGTTTGAGGCAGAAATTCTTGTTCCTCACTTTGTTTGCCAAGATAGCTGGACCACACACTTCTGGAGACTACTGCCTTAGCCTACCATCTTGCAGAATAAGTATTGGGATTACAGGTGTCCACTGCCATATCAGAGTTTACATAGGACCTGGGGGTCTTAACTCAGGTCTGTATACTTGTGTGGCAACTGCTCTATTCACTGAGCTGTATCTCCATCTATTGTGTAATATTTTGAAAGCTTCTATGTGCTTAGAGTCTAATTAATATGGGAAAAATTACTCAATTTTTGCATCATAAAAATGGATTCTTTAAATACGTAAGAAAAGGAGTTGACCCAGAGGGGAGGGGAGGTCAGGTGGGACTGGGAAGCACAGAGGGAGCAGAACCCAATCAGGACATATTACATTAGAAAATAATCTCTTTTCATTAAAAGGAAAAATGGGAAAAAATGGATTCTTGCTTGATTGAAAGAACAATAAGTTCCTTCATTTTTTATAACTAAAGTTACTAATGCCATTGAGGTGTTAAGAATTCTTTTAAAATTATTTTATTTTTGTTTTTTTAACTCTATATGTGTATATATATATGTGTGTGTGTGTGTGTGTGTGTGTGTGTGTGTGTGTGTGTGAGAGAGAGAGAGAGAGAGAGAGAGAGAGAGAGAGAGAGAGAGAGAGAGGTATATATATGTAAATTCAATTCCTTTGGAGTCCAGAACTGGGTATTAGGTCTCCTGGACCTAGAGTTATAGGAGATGATGAGCCTCCTGAATTGTATGTTGAAGCTACACTGAGCTTCTCTGAAAAAGATCAAGAACTCCTAACTGTGGAGCTATAAGCTTAACTTTTCAATATTTTCAATAAAAATAAATAACTGGCTCAAGAGAAAAAAAAGTCACTGAGGGGATTCCAAATATAACCTCATTTTTATGTGCTGACTCACTTATTTGGTATGTATTCAAAAGCTGATAAAAATACATTAATCAAGTTTGGAAAACTGAATAGTCAAATCTCAACTTTAGAGGATTCAGGTTTTGTGTGTGTGTGTGTGTGTGTGTGTGTGTGTGTGTGTGTGTGTGTATGTACATGTGTGAGCATACATACTCATGCATGTGTGTGTGTACTTAACTTTTCTTTAGAGTATTTATGAATAATTCTTTTACAAAAGAGCCTAAAGTCCTACAACAAGTAAAAACACACACTACCAATGGTAATTGACCCGTTCAGATCTTTCATCAAAAGTTACAAGAAAAGTAGCCATGTAGAACATGAGTATTTGAGCAAATTTGATTGTTCACATAATCTAGCCTCCAAATTATTTATTTCACACATATATCCTCAAATTTGTCAGTGTGCATAACTATCCTCTACATATGCATTACTCATGGAAAGTATTATTACATTTTTTCTTTTGCTTTTAGGCAATTGTAGCATGAATCTTAAAAGTTCTTATTAATAAAAACAAACCTGAGCCAGGTATTGGGGTGAACACTGAAAGATCAGAGAGACAGAACGAGCCACAGCTACCTCACCTCGCCAGTTCCTCAGCTGTTCCTATTTCCTCAGACTGGATGCCCCTGAGTCCTCATCCAGAATGAGTCTCAGCTGACCTGCTGCTCGAAAGCCTGAATACTTAACCAGGCCAAATGTTTCTAGTTTCTGGTCCTCATGCCTTATATACCTTTCTGCTTTCTACCACCACTCCCTGGGATTAAAGGCTTGCTTTCTGGGATTAAAGGCTTAAAGGCGTGTGTCACCACGCCTGGCCGTTTCCAATGTGGCCTTGAACTCACAGAGATCCAGAGGGATTTATACCTCTGAAGTGCTAGGATTAAAGGTGTGAGTGCCACCATTTTCTAGCCTTTGTATCTAGTGGCTGTTCTGTCTCTGACCCCAGAGAAGTTTATTAGGTGCAAAATATTTTGGGGAACACAATACCACCACAGGCAATATAACAAATTAGTATTGTGATGAAAAGTTTAAGCAGTATAGTTGAGTATAGTTTAAGAGTATAGTTGAGTATAGTTATCTATTTATTGCATACATTTACAATGTATAGCATAGTTTGATATATATATTATGAATTCATTTAATCAAAACATTTGATACTACTATCATTTCACATACTAGAAAATGTGAGCTTTTGTTAATTATTTATTTTGTGTGCTGAGATGCTACAGTTCATGTGTGGATGTCAGAGGATAACTTGCAGAATTCAGTTCTCTCCTTCTACCATGTGGGCTTCATGGATTAAATTCAGGTCCTGAAACTTAGTGGATAGTGCCCTTACACTATGAGCCAATTTACCATCCCTTCCCATACCATACATTTTTGAGTTGAGAAAATTGGGAATAATAAATGCATTATTATCAACTATACTCATGTGCTGTGTAATTGAGTCCTTGAATTATTGAATCTGCTAAATAAAATTCTGTAACTTTCTACCAGTAAGATCATAAAATCTTAAATCACATTTACCCACAGCATATGTCTTCTCCTTCTACAACTCCAATATTTTAAAATTCATATAGCGGGAGTTGAAAAGTAATAGTCCTTATCTGTGGCAGGCTTATTTCATTTAACACCGTGTCTTGTAGGTTCATTTATGTTGTCATAAATGACAAAATCCACCCCCTATTTTTCATAAAGGCCAAACAGTTCCATCATATGCATACATATGTGTTCTTAATTGATATTTTCATGGATACTAGGGCTCAAATAATACTTTAGCCATCTAGAATACTGTTCCAAAGAATGTGGGAAGGCAGGTATTTCCTCAGCTGATACAATTGCCTTTGTATATTTATCCCAGTGGAGATTATTAGAGCATATGAGAAGGGCCTTATCCAAGGAAATAAATACAGAAATTAAAAAAAAAACAATGTATTTAAGATATATACTTATTTAGGAAGAACAGAAATCACAAGCAAAAATTTTTGCAGTTTTTTTGTTGTTGTTGTTTTGGGTTTTTTTGTTTTTTGGTGTTTCCCCCCTCTCCCAGGATTGGATGTTGAACCCAAGATTGCTGGAGGATGTCTTTCTGTTTGCTGTGAATATGTGTTGTTCCCATTGGTTAATAATTGAACTGCTTTGGCCTATGGCAAGGCAGTTTATAGGCAGGTGGGAAATCCAAGACAGATACAGGAAAAGGAGAGGCACAGGCAGAGAGGAGATGCCAGCCGATGCCAGGAGAAGCCAGATGTAAAAGTACTGGTAAGCCACAGCCACGTGACAACTTATAGATTAATAAAAATGGGTTAAGTCATAGGAGCTAGTTAGCAAGAGGCCTGCCATTGACCATATAGTTTGTAAATAATATAAGGCTCTGTGTGCTCACATGGGACCAAGTGGCTGTGAGACATGGGTGGGAGATATTCCTCCTAGACTGCAGGACCAGGCAGGATCAGAGAAAACTTCCACCTACACAAGATCTCATAATTACCATGCACACATTCTACCACTAGACATTCCAACACTTAAAAATTCTTTAAACTTGAAAATTCCACATACATCACAAAAGTCCTATATTTTAATCCACTACCCACATAAGAAACCTGTGAAATAATTTTTGTTCATTTTTGGCAAACATGTTTTGCAATAATTTTTGCAATGTCATTTTCACATAATAATATAAATGAGTTTTAGTCACAATATAATTGTCAAAGGTTTACATTATTTTAAAGTGCTCCTTCAATTTCACTTATTATTTTTAATATATTATTTTAACACTTATTTTATTTCTAATTATGTGTATGTGTACACGTTTGAGTATGTGCATGTGAGTGCAGACACCTTCACACTCCAGAGGCATCCTATTCTTTGGGAACTAGAGTTACAGGCAGTTGTGAGCTTAATTTAGTCCCCTGCAAAAGCAGCGTGCGTGCTTTCAACCCCTGAGCAATCATTTGAGCCCCTTTTGTTAAATTGCTAAGATCATTCTAGATTAGGGATAATGCCTATGCTGGACACCAAAAGAGTCCACAAACCTTGAAAGTCATTTAACCAGTAGGCAAGTATGATATGGGAAGTCAGAGAAGGAAGAAACGGCAATGCAGACTGACCCTAGTCAAAGTATCCTGGGTAAAATTCATTGTACTTATGTGTTTATAATGGGGCTGGTGTACAGGCACATTTGGAGATCGGAGACCAACTTTTAGGAGTTAGTTCTCTTTTGACATCTGAGACTCCAGAACCAAACTGAGATATGTGGCAAGCACCTTTACCTGCTGAGCCCTTCACCAGCCATCTCTGATAAAATTCAAGACCCAGTGACTGACTATGCCATTGGTGATACCTGAGTCTGCAATCATGCCTCTCTAAATATAACTCTGTTGCTGGGTTTCACAGCTATGAGGTACTGGATCAGGGCTACCTTACAAACTTAGGGCACTTAACTATTTCCCCTTCCTAGGGAGATCCATGCATTTCCTCTTAGTGTCCTCCTTGTTTCCTGCTTTCTCTGGGGTTATGGATTGTAGCCTGGTTATCCTTTTCTTTATCTTTAATATCCACTTATGAGTACATACTATTTTTGTCTTTCTGGGTCTGGATTACCTCACTCAGGAAGGTTTTTTTTTTCTAGTTCCATCCATTTGCCTGCAAATTTTATGATGTCATTGCTTTTTACTGCTGAGTAATACTCCATTGTGTAAGCATACCACATTTTCTTTATCCATTCTTCAATAGAGGGACAGCTAGATTATTTCCAGTTTCTGGCTTTTACAAACACAGCTGCTATGAATGTAGTTAAGCAAGTGTCCTTATGGTATGATTGTACATCCTTTGGGTATATGTCCAATATGGTATTGCTGGGTCTTGAGAGAGACTGAGTTCCAGTTTTCTGAGAAGTCACCATACTGATTTCCAAAGTGGCTGTAAGAGTTTGCACTCCTACCAGTAGTAGAGGAGTGTTCTCCTTGCTCCACATCATCTCCAGCATAAGCTGTCATCAGTGGTTTTGATCTTAGCCATTCTGACAGGTGTAAGATTGTATCTCAGAGTCATTTTGATTTGTATTTCCCTGAGGGCTAAGGATGTTGAGCAATTCCTTAAATGTCTTTTGGTCATTTGAGATTCTTCTGTTGAGAATTTACATCTGGGTCAGGGGAGGGAAGGGATGCTGGATGAGAACATGAGTAGGGGGAGGGACAGAGAGGGAGGGCAAGAAAAGAGATATCTTGAGAGAGGGAGACATCATGAGGTTAGGGAGAAACCTGTTTCTAGGGAAGTTCCCAGGAATCCACAAGGATGACACCACCTTAGATTACTAGCAATAGTGGAGAGGGTGCCTGAACTGGCCTTCCCCTATTATCAGATTGATCACTAAACTAAGTGTCATCATAGAGCCTTCATCCAGTAACTGATGGAAGCAGATGCAGATATCCACAGGCAAGCACTGGGCCTAGCTCCTGGAATCCAGTTGGAGAGAGGAAAGAGGGATTCCATGAGCAAGGGGGAGTCAAGATCATGATGGGGCAAGCTACAGAGACAGCTGCCTGGGATAGTTGGAGCTCACTGACTCTGGACTGACAGCTGGGTGTAGTTGGAAGTTTCCTCCAGGTCATGCCAAGCCCCTTCAGTCCTTGGATCTGCTTATAAAATAATCACTCAGAAACTTATATTAATTAAAACTGCTCAGCCATTAGCTCAGGCCTACCACTGACTAGCTCTTACACTTAAACTCAGCCCATTTTTGTTAATCTATGTGTCACCATGTGTTCTGTGGCTTTTCCTGTGTGCCATTACATGCTACTCCCTAGATGGCAGGCTGGCATCTCCTGACTCAGCCTTCCTCTGCCCAGAATTCTCCTCATCCCCTCACCTTGCCTATACTTCCTGCCCAGCTATTGGCCGATCTGTGTTTTATTAAACCAGTGTACAAAAGCATTATTCAACAGCAACTGGGGAACCTGCACAGGACTCAACTAGGCCCTCTGAATGTGGGTTACAGTTGCGTGGCTTGGAGAGTTTGTGGGGCCCCTGGCAGTGGGAATGGGATTTATCTCTAGTGCATGAACTTTTTGGAGCCCATTCCCTATGGAGGGATACCTTGCTCAGCCTTGATGCAGGGAGGAGTGGGTGGTCCAGCCTCAATTTGATATGTCAGACTTGTTGACTCCCAATGGAAGGCCATACCCTCTCTGAGAAGTGGTTGGGGAGTGGGAGGGAAGGTGAGGGGAGAAGGAGGAGAGGAAGGAGGGGGAACTATGGTTGGTATGTAAAATGAAAAAAAAACCCTTTTAAATAAAAAAATAAAAATAAAAACGTGGGACATTGGAGTCTGTTAATCTCTCCTCAGTGAGTTTATGTAAATAGTTAGAATTTGATTGTAGTGGAAGAAGTTATGCCAGAAATGGGAAAAGGCTATAAATAAGTAAAGGCTGTTCTTTTAGTGGTTTGACAATATTATTTGCCATAATAATATTTGCCCTATAATCACCATAAATAGGGAATCTAGAATGTAGACTAATCAAAATCCAGAACTTGAATTGACATTAATCATTCTTTTATTTTAATGTCTAATCTTCTAAGTTAAAGACCTATTGCTGGGATAGGCTTAGGATGTGAGCCCTCTTCCCTGTCCTCACTGTGAGGATAGGCTTGGGATGAGATGAGGAGGAATTCCCTGCCCTGGTTATAGTACACTCATTATAACAACAGCTTCCTGCTCTTTAAGAATGAGGACCAGAGAGACAGACAGAAGGCTTTCTATTTTCTGCTATTTTTCTATTTTCTACAATTTAAATGGACTCTTTCTTGTGAATATTTTAATCTTGGTTGGTTTGTTTGTTTTCACCGATGATAATTTATCTCCTGCAATCTTTTAATCTTTACTGTGAAATATAGTGTCTATTTCTGCATAATCATTTTCTCCCTTTCCACAGTCCTTAGAAATCTCATACTTTACCTCCAGCTATCTGTTCTAAAGATGCTTCTTATCTGATAGGTGCTCTTTGAACATGGTCTTCAATAACTCTTAGTTTATCCATCCTTCAGTCTGTAAAAAATAAAAAATGTTTGCCTCCCTCACCCAAATACACTTTGAGCATTCAGACTGCTCTACATGTAGTCATTTCTGTTTTATTTGGATAATGTCACATGGTATTCTGATTCGTGAAGCAGATGCGACCCCTTCATAACTCTTCCCCCTTTAGAAAACACTTCAAACATGACTAGAATCTCTGTGAAAATGAGTAATTTATCTCAAATGATGAAAGACACATATTCTTTCTCCACCCCTCTGGACTGTAGATACATTTCAGATTAAATTCATCTCTCCAAAATTCAAAAGTTGAAGTCCTATTCTTTGATACCTAGGCATACTGATCACATTGTGAGGGAGGGCAGTGTTACAGATGTTAAGTTAAAATGATTCTAAGAAATCATACTTTAATTTCCCTTTGTTTATTTACTATTGGTGCATAGCCGTTTTCCCCAAATTGAAACATCCCATCCAACATTATTGGTGAAATTATTAAGGCCACTCCATGTAGTTAAAGGGGAGATTTATTTAGTGGCGTAACTTACAAATGAAGGGATGGGTGGGTTGCGGGTTCTGGGAAAGACGTAGCACAATCTGGCAGTGTTCTCTGGAGAACTCTCCTCGGGTCTACCTCTAGAGTCCAGGGTCCAGGAAACAAGAGAGGCAGTGCATTCAGATCTCGGGTCTTCAGGGTCCTCTCTTGGCCCCGCCTTGTAGGCGTGACAGTTACCTAAGCCTCAATGGGGGTTGGAACTTCCAGATCAAAGCTGGAATGGCTACCCACTACACAACATAGACTCTTTAAGACTCAGAATGTCAACAAAACAAAGCCATGGAAATAAACAACTCATAAATCTCAGGAAGTTCCTAAAACTTACATTAAGTCCTTTCCAAAATCAGTGATAATTTCTGGGGTGAGCAGCTGCTCTATTCAGCTTAGTTATCAGTAAGTCATAAGGGAGTTTCAAGAATGCAGATTTTGTGAGTCACCATTGATGTTGTAGTGAGCATTTTAATGATTTAGCTGTAATTATCAATCTATTATCCTAGAAGTAAGTAACACACACACACACACACACACACACACACACACACACAACACACACACACACACACACACACACACACACACACACAAAATTAACTAAACTTGACCTGGGTGAAATCATTACCTTGGTGTCTTCAGTACCCATCTGCAGTAAATAGCTGTTTCTTTGCACACATACACAAAATCACACAGTAGTCTTTCAAAATCAAAAAAATCAGTGATACAAAAAAATTAATGAATCAGTAGGAAAATGCTCTAATGATACTTCCTTTTAATAAACTAAAATAATAAAATTCCTTGTAAATGATACTGGGAAAAATTTGTTACATGTTAGTATGTTACTTTATTGTTATTAGTTTAATAATCCTCAGTAACATGGATAAGATAAATAAAGTGAATATTTTACTTAGTTTATTAAACATTTAGGAAATAACTATCCTTCAATAATTTCATCACAATTAATTTTCCGTTTGCTAGTGAAGAACATAGCACACTTTTAGTCACGAGAACAGAACATGGCATATGTCTCTGTGTGGAATTTCCCTGATTATGATTCATTTGATGTGTTTGTTCCGTTTCTTTTTCCTTTGCTTCCTCTAGCTGGTGGCACAATCTTAATAAGGTTTGAGACTCTTCAGTCACTTGTTCCCTTTTACTTTTCAACACTTTTCTTACTGTTCCCTACATTCTTAACTTAATTTTTTGGCCCATCTTTCCAAGAGCACCAAAAATTAAAATATTACAACTTTTTTTGTCACAGTATCTCAAGATGAAATACAATAAATGGGTACCCATTCAACATTTTATTTGTTCTTTATAAGTTCTCTATACTTCATAAAGGTTCTTCTATAAATCTTTCTAGTGCTTATCAATGTATACTCCTTTACTTGCCAGGTTTTTAATAATTAAATAGATTTCATGTTTCATTTCATGGAGAAAATCTCTACCAGATATCCTTGTTCTCTTCAACAATTTCCATACACACAAACACACACACACACACACACACACACACACACACACGCACACGTGCACGCGCACACACACAGGTTACTCAGGTTTGTACCTATTTGCCATAGGAAAGTATCTGTCTGTATTTCTGATAGAAAAAAAAATTATATGATTCAGAATCCACTTTGCAAAATTGCCTCCAATTGCCAAACACAAATATTTTCTCATTAGCTTATGTGTTCATCATCTCTGTTTTGATGGAACAATTCTGTCCAAGCTGTACATACCCACTGATAGTGTGCAGAATGAGGACAAATAATGATTTAAATCAGCATAATTCTATCCTCTTGTAGTTTTGGTGGTCAGAGGTTACTAGAGTCTTATGGTGTCAAAATCAGGAGCTTCACATCCTTTGAAGATTCCAATTGTAATATATTTCTTTGTTTTTTACAGTT
>CABHPQ010171843.1:29810-55552 GCA_902168405.1 Peromyscus aztecus | reverse complement strand
CATGGGAACACAGCTTGGCAGACCCATGGAGCTATCTCAAGATGCAAACATGGCAGGTGTGCCATGCAGACTCACGGTCTTGCTACACTTGGCCTTAGATTAGATGGAGCAGACTAAGCTGACCTCACGGAGCCTGTCAGATGTGAGGGGGTGTGCATGGTGGCTCCATGGGTGCTGCAGGATGAGGAGGTAGAATGGCTCAGGAAGAATGTCATTCAGGAAGAAGAGGAATAACTGAGGTAGTCTTTCTATGTCACTGTACCCAACACTGATTTTAGAAACCAGGTGATACAACCAATGGAATATTGTCAGGCTATATTGGACCCTGTTCACATTTTACTTTGGTACCCCCTTAACTGAGGACTCCAGAGTAATCAACTGGCATTTGCTCAGAGAGGTGGAGGATAGTAGACCTTCAGAGGTCCTGCCTATGCTTTGTTAAAGGATTCATTACATAGACAATATAGTGTTAACCACTGAGTGTTTTATAGATTTAAAAAAAAGACTTTGAAATATGTGTAAGGACACCAAAAAGAATGAGAATAGGAAGTCGGTCACACAGATTGGAAAGTTCTGGCTACATGTGGAATTCATGGGAGTTTGTGGTCTGGTAAGATACAATTACATCCAACAAGGTGAATGAGAAAAATCTCACAGTAGTCTGTGCCTATAAACGTCTTAACAATGGTTAAAAGAATTTGGACAAAGATATAAAATTTCCCATGGTTGGGAAAAGATGTGCCTAGAAGCCGTAGATTATTAAATGAAAAATCCCAGTGCCAGTGGTGGGTCGTCTCCCTATGGGTTGTTGGTTAGAAGTCTCTGAAATCTCCCATAAATCTAATCTTTCACCAATGAAGTTGGTTTTCCACCAGATGGTAAGACCCTATTCCTGAAGACATCCTTTGTAGGAAGCTAGGACTGTGCTAGTGGTCACAAGTTTCTGTGAAGGCTGCTAGGGAAGATTTGTTGGCAATAGTCCTACCTGGCTGTGAACCTTGCCTGTTATACTATCAATATGCCAGGTAAGATGTGCCTGTTGATATAACAGTGGCATGGTTATTATTGGCATAACCAACTACTTTGGGGTCAGGTGTTCAGGCCTGATCCACAAGAAGGAGTTCACATTTGGTTCCATAAGCCAGGTAAAAAGCTCATGGCTGGAGGGGCCATTGCCTCTGGTGGGGAAGTGATTGCTGTTTTGTTAGATGAATATGATGTACTAGCCAAATTATGCTGCTGTTGGCCTTGGTCAAGGGTGACTCTGGTAGTGGTGATAGTTACTATGGGGACTCATAGATAGCCAAAGTGTCAAGAACAAGTGAGTGTCAATGCTTAGTCCTAAGTGGGTCACGATATCACTCCCTCCAAAGTCAGGAAGCATCATGGAAGAGGAAGTAGGAGAAAGGGGTGGAATACTATCTTAAGGGCATGACATGACTATTACTCTCAGCAACTACTGTTACCTACAAATAACTCATACAAGATTGAGCTCATTAAAGTACTGTCATAGGGCAGGGCAGTGATGCATAAGGTACCATGCCTCACTGAGAATATATAAGCAGTTAGTAGTTGCTGGAGAGAGAGACTTTCTTTAGTCGTGTAGCTACCCATGATTTGTCTGTGCAACTTCATACCTGTAGTCCTGTAGTAATCCCAATTAAACTCAATGGTTCATCAAGTTAGACTGGTATGGAATCATTCATTTGGTATGTCATTGGTGCCCTAGGTTGGGTGTATATATGGTGTTCATTTCCCCAGGAAAAGCTAATGCCATACTATCCGTACTCAAACTGCAGTACAGAGAGTGAAGGTATACATAGCCACATGGTTCTTGCTTCTTCGACTTGTCAAAATGGGTCTGCTGTTCGTTCATTGTATTGTATATCAGTATTTTCTTCCTTCCTGATTTTGGGTTATGTTCCATTCTGTGCATTTATCACAATTTTTTAGTTCATTCTTTAACCCTCTTTCCTAAGTCATACACACATCAATTGTTCTCAGGTTTTAATGGTTATGAATAAAGCTGCTATAAAACCACAAACAGATTTTTGTGAATGTGGACTTTGATCTCTCCAGAGCAAAGCCTAACATCGAGGTTGTGGATCGTGGATCAGTGTCTGCTTATCTTTGGAAGACACTGCCACACAGTTTTCCAAAAGTGGCATGCCATCTTTCTTTCCCAGCATGAAGATAGGAGAGATCTGATTGTGTTAAGCTGCCACAGCACTTGGTGGTGCCAGCATTTTCATTTCAGTCATTAGAATAGCAATGTGGTGAGGTCTCATGGAGGCTTTAAAGACTTTTTCCTAATGACCTCAGTGCTTATTGCCATCTTGTTTGGGGACATGCTGTTCATATCTGCTGTTTTAAATCCTGACTTGGTTTGTCTTGTCTTTCAGTTAATAGAGTTTGTCATATACTCTAGATCCAAGGTTTTTATAATCTGATTTGTGAACACTTTCATCTGGTGTTTTTCATTCAGTTGTTTTTTTTTTTTTTTTTTGTTTTGGTAGAGCAAAAGTTTTAATTTTGATAAAATCAAATTTATTAATTTTAAATCAATTATAAGTGTTTATCTAATCTTAGGTCACAAAGATTTCCTCTTGTATTTTCCCTCTAGAAATCTTAGTTCTAGCACTTGTAGTTTGTCTAAGATACCTTTTGAGTTGATTTATGTGTATGACTTGTGAAATAGGATTAAAGTTGATTGCGTGTGAGGGTGTATGTGTCTTTTTTTTTGAAAAGTTTCCATTTCATTTATGCTATCTAATTTCTGAGTGTATAATTGCTCGCATTATCTCTTAAATTATTTGTTACTGTGTTTTCCTCTTTCAATTTATCAAAATCATTCTCTGAGTGGATTAATAGCACAGTCACTTCTGACTTTAGTAATAGAGTCTTCTGCGTTTCTTGGACAATCTTACTAAAGATCTATTAGTTTTGTTGTTGAGTTGAGGCGTTACACACACACACACACACACACACACACACACACATTTAAGAGTGTAAAAAACTTCACTTGTATAGAGCTCCACTTCCCTTCTTTGGAGACAGGGTCTCACTATGTAGTTTTGGCTGGCCTAGAACTAGCTATGTAGACCAGGCTAGTCTCAAACTCTCAGAAATCTGTCTACCCCTGCCTCATGAGTGCTGGAATTAAAGGCCATGTTCCACCATGCCCTGCAACTTTTAGTGTTGTTATGAGTCCATCCTGTAAACATGTACCTGTGTCACAGGTGAGCTCCTGAAGCATCTTCTTGACTAGTGCAGAACTAACTGAACTGAACATAGAGTTGCTAAAATGCCTAAAACCAGCATCTCTCGCTGCCTACCCCCCAGGGCCTCTGTGCTCATCTGTAGGTCACAACTCTGCTGTCATCTCCACCGTTTGCTCAGAGAGGCTGAAAGTCAAGCAGTGGTGATATCCCAGGGCCACCTCTGCTCATGACCGAACACGCACAGCTCTGATTTCATCAGTTCCATTCTTGCTTTCTGAGATGAGCATTGGCAGATCAAGCTAGCCTGCTGTAGCCAGAAGTTCCATTTCCTCCTGGAATAGACTATTTTCATCCTTATTAGATAATACCAGACTGCTTTCCCAAGTGTTTTGTTTTCAAGCAGTTTATCCTCCCACCAGCAGGGAGTGAGAATTCTCTTTGCTCTGTACCTTCACCAACACTTGGCTTTCCCCGACCTTTGTCAGGTTTACGTTCACTCTGCTGACCTTTCCGGTTTCTGGATGGTGTTCTTAGATAAACAGATCTAACTGTGAAGACAAACTAATCCCCACTTTCCTGTTTACTAGTGATTTCCAGCCCTGAGCCATGGAGATGTTCTGCTGTACTAACCCCCCAAATCTATATAGTTTTCTTTTTTATATTTAGGTTTAAGTCTACCAAAAAATTGATTTTAAGTATAAAGGAATTTATTTCTTTGTCTATGTGAGTATCCAGTTAACTTCACATCATTAAAACAACAACAACACAACTATCTTTTCTAGACTGCTTCTGTCTTCAGACCTCACTCCTGTCTATTATGACTGTTAATGTTAGCCTTGCTGGTGTTTTTGTGCTTCAGACATGTGACTGGACTTCTAATCCTATGTCTTGTAACAGAAAAATAGCCTTTAATAAAGTAAAAAATTCCAAGGTATAACTTAAGCAACTTCTAAATTTTGTCCTTGATGTGATCTTACATGCTTTTAAAGCACTTTCTTTGGCTTTGAAGCAATTCATAGTTTAAAAATAATAAAATTCTGTTTCAGAGATGTGAATACAATATTCTCGACCGTGTTATGTGTTAACTGAAATTTGCATTTGGCAAACACAAGGATCTCACAGCCCTCACTTCCCTCCAGTGCTTCCGGAATGTAAATACCAGCCATGGTTCCTGCGTGATCTCATTCAAATAACTGAACTGCTGCCGCCTTGTCCTGCTGTTACTGTATCTCACTGTTTGTTTAGAATCTGATGTTTAAACACAGGAAAAACGCAACCAGATGAAATGCAAATAGCGGTTCTGAATAGTTACAAACTTACCTTGGAAACAACTTCATTATTAAAAGTTTTCTTAATGCATTTTATGTAGAGTATAATGCTTCTTTTTAAAATCTTTCTAAAAATTTCAGTGGTTAAGCTATAATCTACACGTACCGAAATTCCCTCTCTTGTGGTATAGGTTTACAAATTTTGACAACTGTTTCATGCTGTGTAATCATGCACACCATTAAGATATATAAAATTCCCATCAACCTCCCCATCCCACCTGATGGAGAGGCATTCCTCCCACCTGTGCTTCAGGAATTTTTGTTTTGTTTTGTTTTGTTTTTTTGTTTTTTGTTTTTTTGAGACAGAGTTTCTCTGTGTAGCTTTGCGCCTTTCCTGGAACTCACTTTGTAGCCCATGCTGGCCTTGAACTCACAGAGATCCGCCTGTCTCTGTCTCCCAAATGCTGGGATTAAGGGTGTGCGCCACCACCGCCCGGCTGCTTCAGGAATCTCTTTGACAAATTTATCTCTGTTGCTTTTCTTTCCAGGGTATTATAAATGGGATTGTGCAGCATAAAATCTTTGAAGTCCGGCTTGCTTAATTTAGAGTGCATATTGGGGGGGATCTCTCTCTCTCTCTCTCTCTCTCCCTCCCCTCTCTTTCTTTGCTTCCTGCTTCCATGAGGTGACCATGTTTGTTCTGACACAAGCTCCCTACAATGATGTTCTGCTTTCTGCTAGGCCCAGAAGAGCAGTACTGAGTAAATTGTAGACTGAAACCTCGGAAACTGTGAGCCAAAATCAGCCTTCCCTCTTTTTAAGTTGATTCCCTCAAGTGTTTTGTCATGGGGACACAAAGCTGACCACAACAATTCTGAAGCTATTTACTGTAGGAAAATGACATAATGACTTTCGTTATTGGCAATTTATCAAGAATACTTGCTTTACTTGCTATTTGATTTTAATAATGTGGCAAAATTCATCTGGAATTTTTATAAATACCAGAATTTGCTACAAATTCCAATTTTCAAATTAGGAAAATTCCCTTTCATTTAAAGTGTGTTGAGATCTTTTGAATTTACACAAAGAATATTGATTATTTCCTAATTACTGCTCAGAAACCTAAGTGTAGACATGGGGTTATTTTAGTTTGGAGCTTTGGGAAGTTGTTCCGGAAGTTGGAGAAGGCAGACAGGGTAGGGTACTGCCCTAAGAGTGGCTGAGATGGTGAATCAGGGAATTGAAACCGAGCCAGGAGTCAGGCATGACAAATCAAAAAGGGGAGGTGAGCGTGGACCGGGGTGAGAGAGGGGATCTGTGTGTCGGGGACCCAGTGAGTTTGTAAAGTAGGTGTAGCTGGAGTAAAAGCAGAGAACAGCAAATATCCGCGATTGAAGTGGGGGGGGGGGTAAGAACGGGAGGTTTCAACTTCTCTTGCACATCTGGGGGAGGAGGGCTGTTTGTTTTTAAATGGATGGATGTTTAGGCCTTACTCATGGCCAATTAGGTCACAATTTGGAAGGGAGTTGGTTTCAAGTGAGTTCAGAAAGGGCCTGGAAAAACAGTGAACTTGAACAGATGACTAACTGGAGCACCTGCCCATGACATGGGTAGGGAAGAAAGTGACAGGAAGTTGAGCTGGTTTGGGGGAATCTGGCTCTCAAGCAGGTCTAGCATCTGCTGGAGGTCAGGAGTCCTGGCAAACCGTCAGGAAATAACCAGTTTCGTAAGTTTTTAAACCTGTAAAGACACCTAACCATTGCATAACTGAGCTTGCCTCTGTCCACATGTTGGGACTGCCAGATAGTTGACAGCTAAATCTGGGGCCCACCTTTGTGAAGTGTGCATACCTTCATGAGTTTCCCATGCTTGTTAGTGCCTTTTCTCCTCTGCTCTTACTCAAATCCATTACTTATTTTCAAGGTGCATTTTATTTGGGATTGTAGGAATCTACATGTTTGATACAGGGTAAACTGTAAATAAATTCTTAGAAAAGATTCCTTTTGTGTGTGGGAGTACATACATCATTCATGTGCTTGTGGGGGTCAGAGGGTGATGTTGTTGGACATCTTCCTCTATAACTCCCCACCTTACTTTTTAAATCTAATGTAAATTTCATTTAGAGCTCTCTTTTAAAAATACTTTTCTTAATTATTTGAGAATTTCATACAATGTATCTTGGTTAAATTCATTTCCCTCCCAGATCTGTCCAGAATCCAGATACTACCCAAATCAACTTTATACTCTCCCTACCCCTCTCTGTCTCTCTGTCTCTGTCTCTCTCCCCACCCCTTCTCTCAAACCCATGGAGTCCAGTGTCTGTTTTTTGGTTGGCCAGCCACTCCTGGCCATGAGATCTGCCTCAGGCAATCAGCTGTCAATAGCTTCTCAGCTAGGGATGGTACTTTATGGCCACCTCTGCTTCTACATGCTGGGATTTTGTCTGCCATGAGCTTGTGCAGGTCTTGTACACACTGTCACAACGGCTTCCCATCTTGTTTTTGAGAAAGGGTCCCTCCTTGAGCCTGGAGCTCACATATTGGTTAGACTGGCTGGCCAGCCCTCAGAAAAGTTTCTTTACATTGGAAAGTAAATTATTTGACTGCTCTTCCCAAAAACTAACTTCCCTAGTGTATTTAACATCGTCTCTTTGTGTCGCTTTTCTGAAAGCATTTATTATAAGGAAGAAACATTTTGATTTAATCTTCTTTTTCTTGGGTAAGTAACAGAACATATTTAAGAAAGAAAAAAAAAAGGAACAATTTTACATAAGCTCCTTATGTTAAATAATGTATTTGATGACGGGCCGCGTTCTTCCCTTCATTTCTGATTGTTGTGTCTGGTGAGTTTCATACTAACTTAGCCAAGACTGGCAAGGAAGGACTGTTTACTCAGTTAACCTCAGCAACCTCAGATGACACTTCCAGCACCGAGTTTGGACCCAGTTATATGTAGATTGGTCTGGAGGATTATAGCAAGATTTAGAAGATCTAGTCAGTTTGCTTCTGAGGTTGGTTGAGAGCCGAGTGCGGACTGTGTGGCTCTGCTATTTGATCAGACACGGGAATATTCTAACCTACCACCTTTGTTCATTCATTCGTTAGTTCATACCTTCCTTTTTCTTTTTTCCATAAATGTCTTCTTTTTGTTAGACAGAATCACTTTATTCTAGTTACAAATAAAACATCCCATGGCTGAATTAAGGACCCCAGTCTTTGTGAGCTTCTGTTTTATCATCTATGAAATTCGGACTGCAATAGCACAAGCCTCATAGAGATGGGTCCAGAAATCACATCTTGCATTCAAAGCACCAAGAGCCATGGCCAAGTATTATAAACTGTCTATAGATGTTCATTTGAAAAATTGAGGCTCTCACTTGGATCCTGGTACTGCATGGCATTGTTCTAGCCAGTATGATGCATTTGTAAGCATCTCCCTAAAAAGACCAGTTCCTTAAGAGCAGTGGGTAGATCTCTATCATGTCCCACAATGCCATGCTCAGTAGACTCGGTAGTTAATTTAGGTTTCTGGCTCTGTGTCACCACAAATGCCACTGGTGTGACTGAGCCAACGTGCTTCAAGGATCTTCAGGAATTCTCCAGGAAACTGCCTGTAAAAGTTTACAGTCTGGCTTCCCAGATCCTCCTGCCTTCAAATGTTTGTCCGTTGCCCTTTTGAGTTTCTCAGCTGCCTTTTGAGTTCACAAACGGATTTACTGCTTCTATGATGCCTACAGGATGTGCGTGTTTGGGATGTTAGTAGTGTCTTTTCAAAGCTGTTTTTTTCCACTTGCATTTTGGCCTATAGCATGGATGAGGCATGTATCTTAGTGATTTCTCCAGGAGCACTTTCCCTAGTCGTTCTCAATGGCTTTGGGAATTTCCAGTGGTACGAGGTTGATTTCCCTCCTGCTCCTGCTTAATGGAACATTCCAGTGGGGAATTTTCTAATTTTCAGGACGTGTGGAACTTTTTGTTCTGTTTTTCTACACCAACAAATGTTATCATCAAATCCCTAAGGCAGATGCATTGTTCTGTGGCTTTGGATTTGACCCACCTTCAGATTCATCGCTCCAGAAAAGCTGGGGAAATTCTATTTATAAAGAACAAGGCAGGGCATTCTCAGGCTCAGAACAAGGCAAGTCTGGGGCTCAGGAGAGATGGGGCGGATTTGACTAATGAGGAATGTACTCCCAGAACCCAGTCTCTGTTCAAAAGCAGGTAGTGAAATGTGGGGAGGGGACGCTGTTTCTAAGATGGAAACCTATGTCACTAAGAAAGCCAGCCCAGGTGTTGGGGATGTGTTCACTCTCAGTTCTCCTGGCTCTTCGGTCACGTTAGTAGCCCTTTATGCCACATAGCTGAACCTGAATTCTGAAGCCAACTGAGACCGTCTGTCCGTGGGTGTGATTCACGGCATGCTGTTTTCTTGATAACTGTGGTCTTTATCCATCTTTTGAAAATAATATCTCAGGCTTTTGGTTTTATCAAAAGATTTCATAGCTCACTGAATTCATTCATGCTGTCTCTGCAAACATTTTTTAAATAGAAAAAAAAAAGACCTATCTATACGGTTTAAAAACTCACAGTAAAAAGGAATGTAAGGGAGAGTACAGGAATGACTTTCTCCCACTCTATCTCTCTACTACTTCCAGGCAGCCTGTTCTGAGGTAGCCATTGTTACCAGCTTGATTTACATCTTTCTGGAACATTCCCAGGCATGGAAGCATATACATGAACACCCATTCCATGCTAGTTTGTATCTTGTTTTCCCACCCATCATCTCTTCCCGTTGCAGGGCAGAGTAACCAGCGTCTTCTTCTTAAGGCAGGTAGGCCAGTCTTGTGCATTTTGATTCAAGGAACAAAAAACCTGGCACCATGCTTGCTCTAACCAGCCACCTACCGCCCCACCTGGAAAGGCCTCCTGTGGTGTAATTACGATGGCTCTGGAACTTCTCTTGGTTTCACAACATTTTCTTCTTCCAGCATCCCCAGGCCTGCAGCTCCTTAATTAGGCCTGTCTAGCTTTGATTTTAGCTTTGCCCACCTGCTCCAACACAAATCATCTCGGGAATCTTGTGTTTCATCCCAGTCTTAGGCCCAGTGAATTTCTGAGATATTTTCCTGGGAATGCATTTAACTGTGGTAGAAAATGGTCAGAACTAGAGGCTCCGAAAGAGAGTATTGTTTGTGACTTTATCTCCGGTGCAAACAAATGTCTACTCACCTTAGGTAGGTAACTGAAGACAAATTGCATTACTTCGGCCTTACCTATAGTCATATAGGTGAGGGGATATGTAGCAGATATGACTTAAAGACAGTGGTGTCAACAAAAGCCCACCCCAACACAGGTGTCTGCCCACAAAAGCCGGAAACCTAGAGTTCACTGTAGAACTTACGGTGAAGTTGGAGACTGTTTCTGCAGCTTCTAGGCAGCTTGGCTGGTCTGAGAGTGTTCCTCAGTACTTCTTGCTGCTTATATAAGCCTGGGATCAAGGGCCCTAGTGAATCTGGCCAGGGACCTTGGAAGCCATTGAGTTGTTTACTTCATGAGTGTTAAGGCGCTTCTTTGCAGGATGGAATGTTACACACACACACACACCAGCCCCGAACATCGTGGATCTTAAAGAGCTTCCCTCCAAGATGGAATGTTTTACTCTCAAAGGAAATTGCTATCCAGCAGTGGGCATGAGGATGTGAGGGGAGAAAGGAAAGCTAGAGCCCTCACCTAGTCACTCCTTAGGTTCTCACCTGTAGTTAAGTCCCTGTCTCCTAAGGCCCCTCATGGCATGGTAAGACAGGTTACACAGAGGACTTCTTTTCTGTTTTTCATTAATCACAGTGACCCTTAAGACCTCTACAAAAAAAGTTTTGGCCTACTTGAAGCCTCAAGAGTTCCTGTCTCTCTGGAAAAAGATCTAACTGTTAAGTGGGAAAGAGTTATGGTTCTTGTTTACGCTGCTTTTTATTGAGCACTTACTGAATGCTGGGTGTTGGGTTGGGCAGCTCTGTATATTGATTCTTATGTATTCCATACAATGGACCTGTTGGAACTGAAGGGGAAATGGGGCGAAGCTTCCAGCTCCACTTGCTTTGGGTTACCTGCTTTTAGCTGTTGAAAGCCCTGGAAGTCAGGCAGCTAGCTGAGTATACTGGTCATTTCCCACCAGCTTTGCCATAGATGTGGGTCTGCCAGGCAGGTCATGAAGACAGGGGTTGTCTGGCTTGTTTTTCAGGATATCCACTGCTTGCTGTCTCACTCAAAGTAGTTGAAGCCTCCCGCCCTGCACTTGGGCCAGTATGCATATCAGATTGGTGGTCCCTTTCAATGTCACAAGGCCAAAACATCTACCTTTCTATGAGCTGATGTTGCCACTTTCTGAATAAATTTCCCATGAAGGGCTGCAAAGGTGACCACTTACCCTCCACTCACTGTTGTATGATACTTGGTTTGTGTTCTGACAAATGATGCTTGCCTGGAGATCAGAGGGCAGAGCTAGCCACGAGTTAACCATAGAGGCCAGGCAGTGAGGGCACACACCTGTAATCCAAGCACTAGGGAGGTGGAGACAGGAATATAAGGTGGGTGGAGACAGGCCTCTGTGGCCCATTCAGTCTGAAGATTTGTAGAGACCTGCCCCTGCCATTGGGTCTGAGATTGCGTAGAAGTAAGAAGTCTCTGGTGGCTGGCTGCTCTGCTTCTCTCACCTCTAGGCAAGCTTCATTTGTCAGAACACAAACAAACTATCATACAACAACTCACCTTTCTTTGGGCCTCATAGCTGTGTTCTTTATTCCATAAATCCTTCTCTATTAATTACCCTTTTCATCATTGCAACAAAATACCAAACAATAACTTAATGGAGGAAGGATTTATTTCAGCTCAGAGTTTGAGGGTCCAGTCTGTCATGGGCAGGAAATTTGGGAAGTGAGAGTAGTCTGTGGCTATGGCTGTGGCAGCAGGAGCATCAGGCTGTTTGCTCATATCTTTGTGGATCAGGAGTTTGGAGAGAAGGCAGGAGGCTAGGCCAGACTATGAATATCAAGGTCCACCTGCTAGTGACCCACTTTCTCTAGTGAGATCCCACCTTCTAAAGGTTCAACAACCTCCCCAAACTGTGCCACCAGCTGGGGACCAAGTGTTGAAACACATGAACTTGTGGGGGAGATTTTGCATCTGAACCATACAGTTCCTAAACATTATCCTTGAGGAGGCAAATTTAGTCCTTGCTCTTCTGCTTCTGCCTTGTAAATAAATGCTTCTCTTTTGCAAACCTGACATCTCAGTGATTGGTTGGCATACAGTTCAATGGGCAAAACAGGCCACACTGTGGTGTCATCACCCTTGTTTTACCAATAATGGTAATGATAACAACAACCACCCTAGGAACTAGAACATTCAATTGCTTAAGGTAGTCAAAGATTGAGTTGGTATGTGGACTGTCTCAGGATTAAAAGCTCCTGCTCTATGGCCCATCTTTGGCCTCCTGAGGTCAATGGAGAGCCTGTCTTGAGATGTATCAAGTGTGGGCAGGCACTGAAGCTGGAGGAAGGCAAAGACTGTAGGTGAGCAGGCTGCATCATTGGGCAGGAAGTGGCCTGAGTATGCAGAGCCAATGTACACACACAGGGAAGGACATGTCCTCAGGGGGTAAAGGCAGGGAGAAGGAAGGAGAATGGAGCATTGCTATGTCAGCACGTATGGTAGTGGAGATGGTGGTTGTTGATATTGTTGAATCTGTTTATTGGGGTACTTGTTGACTTCCCATTCTTACAACAAATGTCGGAGACACACAGTTGATAAAGATAAAAGGTTTAAGTATAGATCACAGTTTTGGAAGCTTCAGACAATGGTCAGTTGGTCTCACTGCTTTGGGGGCTGTGATGAGGTAGCATTCATAGAGGAGTATGTAGTAGAAGCAAAGGTGATCACCTTGTGGCAACTGGGAAATGAAAGGGATAAATCAGAAAAGGTCAAAGACGAGTAAGAACTACACTCTTGAGGGTATATCCCAACAACCCAAGACTTCCAGCAGGCCCTACCTCTTAAAGAGGTGGGGAAGTTCAGGGACATGAGTTTAACACATGGGGCCTTTGTAGGCTGTTCCAGATTCAAACTAGCAATAGATGAAGTATTGATCTGAGAACTTCAGATTATTTAATGTCATCAGTCTTAGAAGTAGGTGCTATTGCTGACCCCTGTACAGAAGGACAACTGAGCCATAGAAAGGAACTCTAGCTTGCTACAGATCCTGCAGTTAGTACGTGCAGGGTCTGGTTTGGAAACAGGTGTGAGCCTGTCTATCTTCTTAAACTGCGAAGCCCTGGACCATTTACTTGTATGCTTTCCTTCTCTTTGTAACCCAGTGGAATGTCTTGCAGAATATATATTAAAATAAATTTTTGAAATATATTTTCACTGACATACTGATCTGTGGTGGGTGTGTCACACATATTTGGAGGCCAGAGGACAACTTTCAGGAATCAGTTCTCTCTTTCTAGTATGTAGATTCCTGGGATGGAGCTTAGATTTCCCAGCCTGGTGGCAAATGCCTTTACCAGCTAAGCTACCTTGCCAGCTTATTTTAGTATGAGATTACAAGTTCCTTGAGGTTGGGGAAGGCATGTTTTCTGCACCTTTGATGAACAGCACAGTTCCTATGATACAGCAGATGCTTCGTGTATGTTTCTCTCATGGCTCTTGAGCCACATTCCTCTTTGGCCTCCCAGTGGTATTACAGGCTATTCAGAGAACCAGATGATCCAGGACATTGCAGTGCAGGCTCACTGGGCAGAAGGACATTGCTCATTGATGCATAGGACTCGGGGCTGCTCTGTGGGTCCTCCCATCTGGGCTGGCTAGGTCTTTGCTGTTCTCTGGACAGAGGTATTATTTCTGCTATGGTGACATCAGTCTTGTAAAAAAGCATCTCTCCACTCTTCTATTTATGCCAGTGGCACCATGGATGGTTGGTTCTGCTCGTCTTATGTTCAGAGCTCAGAACAGCCACCTGTCGTCAGTGTTTGTCACTATCTGGAGGGAAGTGTCCCTCTTGCACCTTCTTAGCCCATTATAACTTTTATATATGGTCCATACATGGAGTCCTGCCTGCGGTATAGTTGATCTTGGCAGAATCTGGAGTTTTCATGGGATTTTATGCATGGAGAGAAACACTCAGTGCAATCACTACTTTGCTTAATGTCCAGCTTATGCATTTTGAAGCAATCAAAACTAGTTTAAATATGCAGACAGAACACCAGTCAGGGAAGCACATCAGTGTCTTGCTCAGCCATCATCTGAGAAACTTCCTCTTGCATCAGATGAGAACAAATACAGAGATCCACAGTCAGACATGATGGGGAGGGTGAGAGACCTTGGAACACTCAGTCCTAAATAGGATGTCTCCACCAAATTCCTCCCCTCAGGGTTCAGGGAACCCTGAGAAGAAGTGAAATGAGTGTAAGAGTCAGAAGGGATGGAGGACACCAAGAAAACAAGTCTAGAAATCAACAGGACCAACGCACACACGAACTCACAGACTGAGGCAGCATGCACTAGGAGAAGTGTGTTGCAGAATATTTCTTTACACTGTGTGAAGATATGTCATTGTGATTGGTTTAATAAAAAGCCAAATGGCCAATAGCTAGGCAGGAGGTATAGCAGGGACTTCTGTACAGAGAGAGCTCTGGGAAGCCAGACATAGAGAGAACAAGACATGCAGGAGGAGAGGTAAAAGCCAAGAGTCATGTGACAACACGCAGATGCATTGAAATGGGTTTTTAAGTTATAAGAGCTAGTGGGACAAGCCTAAGCTATAGGCCGAGCTTTCATAATTAATAATAAATCTCTGTGTCATTTTTTTGTGAGCTGGCAGCCCAAAGAAAAATCTGGCTACAGAAGTGGACACATGCCCCCATCCCTAACCCAGAAGCTATCTCCAATTGATAACCACTTGCAAATGAAAATTTAGTCTCCTCCAAGGGAGTCTCATTGGGGAAACAAACTACTCTTAAGGATAGACTGCATGCCCAGCAGTCATGGCCAACAGAAAATGAACTCAGTGGCATCTTTGGAGGTTCCTTTTCTCATGTTTTCAGAGATCCTCCTTTTCCGTAAATTATCTTTTTTTTTCTAATTTATATTTTATTGTAATTCTAATTATATTACATGTAATACATATATATTTCTTCTCTTTTTTTACCCTACAGGTCCTTTGCATATTGACTATGACTTCCAGTTTAGTGCTTTTATGGGATTCCTGAATGTACAAATGAGTGGGTCTCTGTTTTTTTTGTGCCTTCTCTTAGGCTCTTTTCCTTCTGTTTGTTTTGTCCAATTTCAGTGTGTTTGTGTTTGTTTTTATATTATATATATATTATGTTATTATTCCATAGAAGCCTGTTTATTTTCTAATGGGAGACAGAAAGGGAGTAGATCCAGATGGGAAGGGGGAAGTGGGGAGGAGCTAGGAGGAATAGAGGGAGGGGAAACCATAATCAGGATATATAATGTGAAGATAAAAAAATTTATTTTCACCAGGCGGTGGTGGCACATGCCTTTAATCCCAGCACTCGGGAGGCAGAGGCAGGCAGGTTTCTGTGAGTTTGAGGCCAGCCTGGACTACAGAGTGAGTTCCAGGAAAGGCACAAAGCTACACAGAGAAACCCTGTCTGGAAAAACCAAAAAAAAAAAAAAAAAACCAACAACAAACAAACAAACAAACCCTATTTTCAATAAAAAGAAAAAAACAAGAAACAAAAAGATCTATTTTAGTAAGATGACTTTAATAAAAGTATTAAAATGAAAAATAAAACAAATACTCAGACAGTATATGTGATTAAATAAAAACAAACTGGTGAATTTAACAAACCTGGTTTCTCCCAATTTAACATTTCATCACATTTATTTATTTTTATTTATTTGCACATGTGGATATGAGCCACTGTGTAAGCCTAGAGGTCAGAGACAGCCTTTGAGAGTTAGTTTTCTCCCTCTGCCCTGTTTCTTAGATACTGAACTTAGGTTTGCAGCAGGTACTATCTCACTGGCCCAATTCCTCCCAAGTTTAAAGTTCAACTTAAGTAGTCACAAATCTAATGCTATCAGATACTTTGCATTGTTTTAAATTGTTTATGGGACTGGGGGAGATGGGGAAAACCTTCTCCTGTGAGTTTCCAGAGCCGTTATCCCTCCTACAAAATTAACCAGTTCAGTGCCATTTAGTTAATGCCTCTGGTCCCTCTTAGCTTAAGACTCCAACATCTCTCTTCCAGATGTGCCTGTTCCTAACACACTTCACTCATGATGTTTGCTTTGATGCTCTGCCAGGTCCTCAGATCTAGACCTTCCTTTCATTGCTGTTTTTCAGACATTGGTACTGTTGACAAGTACAAGCCAATTATTTTGTAAAATGCATCACAGACAGGATTTTTTCTGATGAAAATGTTATAGAAAAATATTTTTTGGGCAAGAATACTTTCAACTGTGTCTTAGTTACTTTTCTGTTGCTGTGATGAAACACCATGACCAAAGCAACATACAGAAGGAAGAGTTTATTTAGGCTTAGTCACAGAGGGACTGTGGTAATTTGAATGTAATTGGTCACATATCATAGGGACTGGCATTATTAGTAGGTGTGGCTTTGTTGGAGTAGGTGTGGCCTTACTGGAGGAAGCGTGTCACTGTGGGGGTGGGTTCTTAGGTCTCCTTTGCTCAAGCTTTGCTCAGTGTGTCACTCAGACCACTTCCTGTTGCCTGCACAAGATGTAGAACTCTCAGTTCCTTCTCCAGCACCATGTCTGCCTGCATTCCAGCATGTTGCACCATGATGATAATGGACTAAACCTCTGAAAATGTAAGCCATCCCAGTTTTTCTTTCAATGTTTTTCTTATAAAAGTTGCCGTGGTCACAATGTCTCTTCACAGCAACAGAAACCCTAAGACAGGGATGAACCCATCATAGCAGGGCTGCATGTCAACAAGCAGCAGGCAGGTTAGCTGTAGCAGCAGTTGAGAGCTCACATCTTAAACCACAAAGAGGAAGCAGGGAGAGTGTACTGAGGATGGTGGGATGCTTTTGATACCTCAAGCTCTGCCCTCATTGGCATACCTCCTTCCACACGGCCACACCTGATAATCCTTCCCAAACAGTTCCACCAATTAGGGACCAAGTATTCAAACGCATGAGCCTATGGGAACCATTCTTATTCAAATCACCACAAAGAAGAACTACAAAATCCATGTAGGCAACACCAGAAGGCTCCTGTGTCAGACGTTCTCTGCTTGAGATAATGAGTTTGGTGAAGAAATCAGCTTTAAACATCAGAGTGTAGATAATAGATGAGATCATGAGATTGACTATGGAAATGAGTTCACTTTGTCTTTCTACATTTCTCCATCGGAAACACTGTTGTCAAAATCAAGGTACGCTAAGACTCATACATTGGAATATTCCTTAAATGGAATAGTCAGAGACAGTGCATTCCAACCAAGGGAGTAGCATGTTCAAGGGCCCTCAGTCAGGACACAGGTGGGAAACAGCAGGCCTCCAGCATTGAAGCTCCACCAAGCAGGGGTAAGGACTGGAGTGAGACACACCGGGGACAGGAGCTGATCCTGAACACCTTTGGAGCTTTGGTGAGAATCACGAGTCCAGACTTTGATGAGAATTATAAGAAGCTCATCCCAGCACTCAGGAGGCAGAGGCAGGTGGATGCTCAGCCTGGTCTACCTAGTGAGTTCCTGGACAGCCAGGGGGTACATAATATAGTGAGATCCTGTCTCAAGAACAACAAAAACAAAACAAAACAAAACAAAACAAAACAAAACCAAAAAGGGGGCAAACCAAATAAGTTCTGAGTAAACAAGCCATCTGTCTTCCCTTTCATTTTCATGGCACTCAGAATGTATTACACTTATGCCTCCCCTGCCTCCACTGATGCCCATCCCTGTTCCCCCCTCCCTGCATGGTTCTGACTTCTATGTTTCTCATGTCCTTGCTTCTCTGTTCTCCAAAGCCCATATCCTTAGCAGACACTTTTTTCTTTCAATTGCTCCAGACAGTTTCTCTGGATCTGGCTCTTTTGTGCAACCGTACTCTGGGGCAACCATGCTAAGCCACCTTGAGGAGGGAGAAGAGGCTGAGAAGCAGGGGTTCCTTTCTGCCCAGTGTTAGAGGCCCTCAGCAAGGGTGTGCTGCTCTGCAGAACATGGGTTGATGGGAACCTGGCTGGTAACTGGGGACTCTGGCTACGGTATAGTGACCTTATGGAAGCCATTATGTAGCTACCATTGAATGGGTCTGCTATAAGAAAGCTAGGATGCCTCCTCTGGAACCTGCTCCTGATTGGGCCTACAGCCTCCTGCTCTGGTCATGGCCTAGTAAGATTCTAAGATTATACTTCTCTCAGATGTCATGGTTGCAGGGACCTTCGTCCTTGGCCACTGGTTGAAGTTCCTCCAGGACACTTCCTTCTAGAGTAAATGCTTGCTGGGTCTGTCCTAGTGGTGGAATCTCCAGATTTGCTCTCAAATCTTTGAACCCTGGGCTCATCAGTCTGCCTCATGTTATCTTTAGGGAATAGGAGTTAGGAACACAGCTTGCAAAGGAGCAATAGGAAAGTGGTTTAGAGGTGACTGACACCCTGATCTGGGAATCTCTCCTTTCTGATGGGCACTAACTGGGACCTCTACCTCTCCCACCATTGTGTTGGCTGCATGGCCAGGAGCAGCAGGGCCATGCCTGCCTGGCTACATTACCCATTCCCTTGCCTTTTGTGACCTGTCTCTCCATCATATTTCCACTAATCATTTTCCCCAGCAGCTAGTTGGCATTTCAGGATAGAGTCACCACCTCCTCTAAATGCACCATCTCCTCTACTGGAGAACAGATGGTTGCCTACTGACATTTTAATAATATTGGCTGATTCTGAGGATCAAATTGGAGAAAAATATATTTAGGATGCTACTACACCAGTCCAGATATGACATGATGTTAACTTGGACAAATTGGAGTCTAGTGGAGGGTAACAGTGGTTAGGTTGAAAATGTCATTTGAATAAGATCAAAGTAGGTTTGCTGAGAACTCATTAGGGCAAGATACAATATCAAGGATAACTCCAATTTCCACTTACAAAAGAATGAAATTAGATCCATATCTCTCACCTTGTATAAAAATTAATTCAAAGTGAGTCAAATACCTTAATTTAAAACCTAAAATGCTACAGGACAACTTAGGACATAAACTTCAAACATAGATATAGACATGAACTTTCTGAATAGAATCCCAACAGCACAGGAACTAACCCTAAGAATTAAACTAAACTGCATGATATTACAGTTTCTGCATAGTTAGGAAAACTATCAGCAGGACACACAGACTCATACTGCAGAATGGGAGAAAAATCTTTGCCAGAAATGCCAGATTTGGGATGCGTGGGTAACATCTAGAATTTATAAAGAACTGCAAAAAATCAAACACCCCAAACTGCCAGTCGATAAATGGGATAATGAAAAGGACAGTTCTCAAAAGAAGAAATGCAAATGACCAATAAATATTTGTAAATGTTCAACATCTTTAGCTATCACGAAAATGCAAATTTGAACTATTTGAGATTCCAGCTTACCCTAGTCAGAATTTGCTAAATATCAAGGAAACAGTGACCACAAATGCTAGAGAGGATGTGGGAAGAGAGAGACCTAGTCACTGCTGGTGGGAGCGTAAACTAGTACAGTCATTGTGGAAATTCATATGGAGGTTTCTAAAAAAATTAAAATAGAACTTCCATAGGATTCAGCTCTACCATTCTTGGACATACAGCCAAAGACCTCTATATCCTGCCACAGAGATACTGTCTCATCCATATTTATCACTGGTCTGCTCTCAGTAACGAAGAAATGGAACCAGCCTAGATGTTCATCAAAGGATGAGTGGATGAATAATGGATAACGAAAATGTGGGATATACAGATGATGAAATTTTACTCAACTATAAGTAAAACTGGAATTATGAAATTTGCTAGAGAATTAGATGGATTTAGAAAGTATTATATTAATTAAGGGAGGTGACTCAGACTTATAAAGGACAAAAAAAACCCCCACATATTCTGTCTCATATGCAGAACCTAGCTTTTAACGTATATATGTGCGCATTTAACTGGTTTTGAGAGTGGATATAAGCTATGAAACTAGAAAGAAAGTAATGAGAATGGAAAAAGAGGCTTTGAGGAAGAGAGGGACGAAGGAACATGAAGGAGAGATGTGGAGGATCAAGGAAAGTACAGATGTAGGGTGAGGAGGATCGAGAACTCAGCACTGGACAGTTTTAGCTTTAGACGTTCTCAACATCCCACAAATTACACAGCACAGGCAACCTGGAGTCCAGGGGAGAATGAAGTGAGAGTCTTAGAGTGGAAGTGGTGGTGTTTGTAGTCATCCTCAGGAAGGGATTAAGATCTGTGTCTTGTCTCCTGTTCCCATTGTTCTCAATAAAAAATGAGGGAGCCATGAAGGACTAAGACCATGTGAGTGAGTGCTGACAGAGGCCTGAGGACCAAGCCAAGGTTGTGGAAAGTGCTGGAGATAACTAAGGCCTGGAAATTTCCCACCATCTCTGGCAGTGTCAATGCTTTTATGATTTAATGAGACAAGCATTAGTTGGCAGGGGCCTGTTTAGAGTGGGCGGTTGAGAAGAGGTGGTGGGAATATAGGTGAGCTCACTTGCATACTCTCTGGAGGAGTTTTACTGTAGATTGGGAGCTGGGAAATTGCTGGAAGTTGGACTGAAAGGGGGGAAGAGAGAGAATACTTTTTCTGAAATATCTTTTTAATTGAATTTAATAACTTCCCTTTAAACATCTTGATTAAGACATACTTTACATACCATAAAATTTAAACACTTGAAGTGTGCTATTTGGTGATCTACCAAATTGTGCAACCATTGCCATAAACCAGATTTGGAACACTTCCATCACCCCAATAAAATCCTTTGCACCCGTTTATAGTCAATCCAGTTCCCTCCCCCTGCCTCGGGCAAATGCTAATCTACACTTTGTCTCTGTAGGCTTGCCTTTCATGGGAATCTCATAAACATAAAACCATGTAGTAGTTGGCCTTTTTCAATAGGCTTCTTTGTGCAACACCCAGTTCATTCCTGTTGCAGTGAATATCACTACATTGTCCATTTGTATTGCCAAGTAGTATCTCTTGTAAGACTACACCACATTGATGTAGCCACCCACCAGATGATGGGCGTTTGAGTGACAGAGGATCAGTAGTTAAGGTGGGGATTGTACTCATCTGCTTGGGCTTCAGCAGGAAAATATCACAGTTTAGGTGGCTTAAATAGTAGATCTTGTTTCCTTATTGATCTAGATGTTGGAAGGTCAAGATCAGGGCTGTAGCACACTCAGATTCTAGTGGCAGCCATTGCTTTGGCTTACAATTAGCCATCTTCCCACCTGTTCTCAAACAGAGAACAAGGACTTCTAGAACATCATCGTACAAGGCTATTTATCCCATCGGTCCCACTGCTATGGCCTCCTTTGGCCTTAATTACTTCCCTAAAGGCCTTATCTCTAATAGAGTAACATCACAGATAACACACCATCTTTGACGTAGTGTTGAATGAAAGTGATCGAGTACAAGGTTTCTCAACTTCACACTATTGACTTTTGGATCAAATAACTCCTCATTGTGGAAAGTGTCCTGGGCATTGTAGGATATTCAGCAGTGTTCTTGACCTCTATCCTATCAGACCCCGGTAGCATGATCCCAGTTGTGACAACCAAAACTATACTCAAGTATGGGTGATTTGGGGAGGAGGGGGCAAATACATATTCAATTTGAGAGCCAGCCATGAAATAGAAAGAAAACTAGTGGTGTAAGAGAGAGAAATGGGGCTTGGGCTGGGAGTGACTCAATAGCAGATTGTATTTGGCATATACAAGGCCGTGGGTTTAAACACTAGCATCACTATACAAAAACAAAATAGAGATAAAGGAGGGGCAGGAAGGGAGGGAAGGAGTGAAGAAAGAAATGAAGAAAAAAGAGAAAAAGAAAGAGAATCAATCATAAGAGCAAATTCCTAGAGTCAGCAGGACATAGAGCAGTGACTGGCCCTAAATGCACCAGGGAGAATGCATCTATGGGATGGAATTCAGATGTATGTTGGGTGATTGATTTCCTGGTTAAAGGATGTCCTAGTTTCATCCTTTTACAATCACACTGGCACACAGTTAGACATATGTGTGGGCTATCTTGTAATGTCTGGTATGTGTTCATAGTGCAATGTTCAAACTAGGGCAATTTACTTTACTGGTCACCTTACATGCTGATCATTTCTTTGTGGTGAGAACATTCCAAATTCTCCCTTGTGGCTACGTGAAATACATGGTGTATTATTGTGAGGTATTATCATCCTGTTGGGCTAGAGAGCAGCAGAACCAGTCTGTGTCATTTGAAGATGGAGACTGTTTTGAGCACGTCTTTGCTCAGTCCATTGGTAAATACTGAATTGAGGGAAATTTTCATAAGAATTATATGTTATTTACTTCTAAAGAACCTGCCTCATAAAACCATCAACTCTCCTAGAAGTAGTAAGAGGTTGACATAAAAATTGAGATCTTGTTACTATGACTTGGAGAAAGGTTTCATTTTTTAAACATTATCAATAAAACTAGACAATATAAATCAGTAGCCCTTCAACACCAATATTCATTGAACCAGCTGGTGTGTTGCTAACTTGAGATTTCGACACAGTAGGTATGGAGAGAGGAATTTCTAAAACACTTCTAGGTAATGCTGATATTCTTAGTTCCCGAACCACAGTGCAGCCAGCAAGGTCGTAGGTCCACAAAAGACTGGGTGATTGAAAAGAGTCACAAATGAACTACCAAGGTCATCACTAAAGGTGGGAGGGAGTTCCTGGAGATGCAGAGAGAGCACAGCTCATCAATGCCACATGACCGCATCAAGCACAGATGGGGACAATAGCAATCAGTCCCTTGCTATCAGTTTAGAATTCAAAATGGCCCTGGTCACTTAGAGACATAGGGAGAAATCAGCAAAAGAAAATTTCAGAAAAGACGAATTGCTAAATTTTGGGTGAGTGTTCCCAAAGGTCCATGTATTGAAGGCTTGATCCCCAGAGTACATCATTAGGAAGTGCTGTGAAGGTGCATTGTTAGAAAATGGGATCTTAAGGCAGGTGCTTGGGCTATGGGACATACTCTCCAAGGGGATTGTAGGGCTCTGGATAGACTTCCCTGCTGTGGAATGTTCTGTATGGCAAATGTGTTGCTAATAAAACACTGATTGGCCTGTGGCTAGGCAGGAAGTATAGGCGGGACTAACAGAATAAAAAGAACAGGAAGGCAGAGGGAGTCACTCTCTGCCAGCCACCACCAGAACAAGCAGCATGTAAAGATGCCGGTAAGCCACGAGCCATGTGGCAAGGTATAGATTTATAGAAATGGACTAAAATAAGATATAAGAACAGTTAGCAAGAAACCTGCCACGGCCATACAGTTTGTAAGCAATATAAGCCTCTGTGTTTACTTGGTTGGGTCTGAGCGGCGGGACTGGCAGGTGAAAGATATTTATCCTGACCGTGGGCCAGGCAGGAAAACTCTAGCTACACTTCCCTCTGTCAAAATCATGAGTGATTTTTTTTTTTCTGTCACATGTTTGCTCTTCTGTCTGTACTACTGCCATGGTTGGCTACCCTCATGGTAGGTCCAAAGCCATGACCTTAGATCAGAATCCAATAACCACAAACACAAATAAGCTTTTTTCTTATAACTTAGCTGCTTCAGGTATTTAATTATGGCAATGCAGAACTGACTAATTAGCAAGTTAAGAGTGCTGAATCTGCAGAAGAAAAACCCAACCTTTCAAATCTACAATGAGCCATAATAGGGAAGATGCATATAGAACCAAGAGGGCTCTGAGTATCCTGCATATCCCAGGCTGATCATGAGTCAGCACTACAGTGCCCTGGTTTGGAAATCAAGTATAAAAGTAGACTACACAATTAGAATCTGAAGTAATTTTCATTATATTTAGCACTGCTCAACTAGAATTCTGCAGCTAGTTTTGAGATAGATGAATCTATAAAGATGCAGAGAACTCAAAGATTCAAGTGAAAATGTCAAGAATAAATTGGAGTTTGAGGGATAAAATTATTTACTGGTTAGAAAAGAAGGGTGTGTGGTGATTTAATGGCAGGATTTTTTGTCCATAGAGACATATTTTATAGGAGATGGTGTAGTGAGTAATTCTTCTATACTTCTCCTATGAATCAACTGAGATGGAACGTCTTCCAACTACTCCAAGAATGATTTTGGTCACTTATCTGCTGCTGTGATAGACTATTCTGACTGAAAGTAACTGGAGAGAGAGGATTTATTTTGGCCTCCAGTTCCAGAGGATAGCATCCACTGTAGCAAGGAAGACTCAGAGACAAGAGCAGGAAGCTGGCTGATTACATTTTCATCTGCACACAGAAAGCAGCAACAGAGAACAGGAAGTGGGGAGAGGGTATGAAACTTCAAAGCCTGTCCCCAGTGACTTATTTTATCCAGCAACCTCCACCTCATACAGGCTTCATAATCTTCTCAAACAGTGCCACCTATTGGGGACCAAGTACTCAAGTACGCAAAGCCTGTGGAGACATTTCTCATTCAAACTACCCCAGCTGGATAGGAAGACATTCCTGATACAGATGTTAAGCATCTAAATATGCTTCCAAGAGAAGTTCATGAAAACTTAACCTGCAAGAAGCGTTTACTCTTTGCTGGGGATTAAATACAGCTCATATTAAAGATGAAGGTACAGCATAGCTAATGACTTCTATCTGCCAGTGCCATCCTGGGCCTTTGAGGACCAAATCAGATAAAGGAAAACTGGTTATGTTCCTTCTCAGGGTGGATGTCATGGGGATCACTAATAGGTCACTCAGTGATGCCATTCCTGAGAGATCTAAAACTGTTGGGTTCCTAGAATAAGGTAGAGGCTGTGGGGTGTATGCAGTGATGTTCAGGTAAGATTTTTTCACACATTTTTTTTTCCTGGGCTGGTTCCTCAGAGCCTATGAATAGCCCCATAAAAGTATGGCAGAGTCTCAACTGGTCCAGAACATTGAACAAAATGAAAATCCCATGCAGGATTTACATAGAGCAGGGGCAGCTATTCCTAGTCATATAAGGGTTCAGAAGGTAATATGCATAGGTGAGATGCCCAGGATGGGGAAAAGCAAAGCCAGGAGAAGACCACCTGGATCTCGCTCTGTAGACCAGACTGGCCTTGAACTCACAGAGATCCACCTGACTCTGCCTCCTGAGTGCTGGGATTAAAGGCATGTGCCACCACCGCCCGACCACTGAGCTCATTCTAAATGTGACAGCAGTAGCTTAGACCTAAGTGATTGCTACCATTGAAGGATGACGCCCTGTGCCATCAGGCTTCTTGAGCTTTGACGACAGTCTCACAACTGGGATTTTAATGTCATCTCCCAACTTTGAAAGGTATGAGCAAAGGCCCACTGATGGTGGAATGAATAAGCAAAAGGCATTGCATTCACAACAGTGGAATATTTTCTGTCATAAACAGGAAGAAAATTCTAACGTGTTCTACAATATGGATGAGTATCAAGGACATTATACTTAGTGGAATAAACAAGTCACAAAAAGATGACTACATCTGTTCCTACTTATATTAGATATAAAATAACAGAGACAGAAACCAGAATGGTGTTGCCTGGGGCTGGAGGAGGGAGGCATTGTTTAATGAACAGAGTCTCAGTTCTGCAGGATGAAAGGTTTGAAGATGGATAGTGCTAATGTTACCGAGACAATGCAGATGTAGTTAATGTCACCAAACTGTATGCTTAAAATGGCTCAGATGATACATTTTATGTTATTGTGTATTTTGTCACAATAAATAACTGGAAAATAGAATCACACAATCCAGCAATCCTACTTCTGGGTATATATTGAAAAGAATTAAAATCAGTGTCTGGAGGAGTTAGCATCATTCCCATGTCATTGAGATGTAGGCAAGATATGATGTGTACATAAAGAAAATGTGATCAAACCACACAATGACTTGTCATTCAGCCACAGAAAGGGTAAAATCCTGGCATTTGAGCAATGTGGATGGACCTGGAAGACATTAGGCTAAGTGAAATTTGCCAGATACAGACACCATACCACCACCACCACCACCACCACCACCACCACCACCACCACCACCAC
>CABHPQ010171843.1:0-23563 GCA_902168405.1 Peromyscus aztecus | reverse complement strand
TTTCTTTCTTTCTTTCTTTCTTTCTTTCTTTCTTTCTTTCTTTCTTTTTTTTTCATGGCTAGGTGCTATTTGGGTGTCTGCTACATAGCATGACCTTCTGTGTCTTAGTTACTTTTCTATTGCTGTGATAAAACACAATGACAGTAGCAACTTATAAAAGAAAGCATCAAGTATGCTCTTTATGGTTTCAGCGTGAAGGCACGGCACATGAACAGTTGAGAAATCTCTAAGAGCAAGCAGCGGGCAGAGAGCACACAGGGAGTGGCGTGAGTCTTTTGAAACTTTAAAGCCCACCTCCAGTGACACACCTCCTCCAACAGGGCCACACCTCCTAATCCTTTCCAAACAGATCCACTAATGGAGGGAGCAAGGGGCAAAGTATTCAAACATGTGAGCCTATGAGGAATATTCTCATTAAAACCACCATAATTTGCCTTTCTGACTGAGCTGCAGGCTTCTCAAAGACTTCATCATTCTTGTGTTTGTAAGCACAGGAGGCTGTGCATAGATCCCTAAACCAAGTAGATGCCTTGGAGATACTCAGAGAAATACAGAAAGGTCTGGATTCATCAAAGCAGTGTAGACAGGAGCCTCTAGCTGCCATCCCTTGGCAGTCTGGGCTGGTAGAATTGTGAGAAGACCCGAGTCCTTCAAGCCAGATCTCAGTGTGGGGCTCTATTCATTTCTACCCTCCAGTGGCTCAAGAACTTTGCTTTCTCTGGTGTGATTGCTCATGCAAGTTGGAACAGGTTGGTAAAATGTGAAAATGATAACTCTGCCAGTGGCTTAGACAATTTTGATGGAAAGAGGAAGTGGGAAATCAGGGCCATAGTACCTGCTCTGAGCTGTGGAATGATTGCAGTTGGGCTGAAAGCAAAGCTTTGCTTAGCTTGCCCAAATCATCAGGGGGAAATCATGGCTCTTTTGGTCTGAAAATCTGTATGATTGCCTCAGGGAAGCAGTTTTATTTTTCAACTAAGATTCTTTTTATTAAGAAGAGCTTCCTTAAATTCTGTTAAGTTATTGGGTATAGACTACAATAAATGAGCCTCAACAAGTTCAGCAAGATTCAGAATAGGTATCCACCTTTTTCATTTCTTCCTGTCTACTGTCTTTTGTCTAAGCTGCAGGAGGGATGGACTTATTTGACAGGAAAGAGGACAGACAGGTGGAGAGCCCAAGGTCATTCTATGTAGCCCAGGCTGGCCTCAAGCTCACAATGCTCCCACTTCAGTCTCCTAAGTGCTGGGATTATAGATGCACATGCCTGATCTTGGTTTATGCTCCCCCCCCCCCCAGAATTGATATGTCACACCAGAGAAGCCACACTGCTCACAAAGCCCTTTCCTTCTCTTTAGAAAATTATGAACTTATATCTTCCCATTCATGCCTTGTCAGCAGACCTGGACATCTGAAGACTAAGAGAGCAGGTCATTTCAAGTCTGATCACCCATCATCACATCATCAATACTTCCAAAGCATTTCTACTTAAAAAGTTTAATGGAAGCTTGATTATAAGCTTGTATTTTGCATCCTTCACTTAAACATTCACATAAGTGCTTCTCCTGATGAGACCTTCTTTTAACTATTATAGTGAGTAGCTGTCTGTGGTGGTTTGAATGAAAATGGCCCCCATAGGTTCACAGGGAGTGGCACTATTAGGAGGTGTGGCCTTGTCGGAGGAAGTGTGTCACTGGAGGTGGGTTTTGGGGTTTCAGACACTCAGGTCAGGCCCAGTGTCATTCTTTCTTCCTGCTGCCTGCAGATCCAGATGTAGAACTCTCTGCTCCTTCTGCAGCACCACATCTGCCTGCATGCCACCATACTTCCCATCATGATAATAATGGACTAAACCTCTGAATCTGTAAGCCAGCCCCAGTTAAATATTTTCCTTTATAAGAGTTGCTGTGGTCATGGTGTCCCACACAGCAATAGAAACTCTAACTATGACATTGTCTAAGCTTACTTATTATATGTACCATCATTCTCCTACTGGCAAATATTGAATGCTTCCTCAAGTATGTTATTACACCAAAGGCCACAGTGAAACCTCTTGCTGTATGAATGCTTTTCACAGTCTGAGCATACTTTCCTAAACCTGGCTCCCAGAAGCAAAGCCAGCTCAGGGGGTGAGGCTTGCATGCTCTTTCTGTGTGTCTCCCTACTGCTTTCCAAGAGGCTTGCACCAGTTTGTTCTGGCAGATGAGGTGCTTGCAGGTTCCAGACTTCTCAGTTGGGCTTTCATTTAAACAGCAATTTGGAGACACATTGCCTGGAATGGTACCCCAGGACTCTAACATGACTAGGATGTGTAGGAGAGTATCAGTATACATAGTGGGTCACAGAAAGCTCTGGAATCATGACCTTAACTGTGCTCTCCAAGATAGTCTCTTCTACCTCAGGGTTCAGAGCAGAGGACAGAAATTCTAAAACATCAAGGTAGACAAGTGCGGGGAACATACCAGGTAGAACTTACAATTCAGATGTAATTGACTTTTGAGGCATCCTTTATCTACCACTTTCTCTTCTAGGGCATTGCTTTCCACTAAATGGCAAGATGATGCTAGATGATGCTTCTGTGTCAGGACCACTTTGTTTTTAGCTATTGATTGAAGGCAACATATCTTTCTTCTTCTCACAATTCTTTCATAAATGGTAGTATGTCCCTAGTATGTAGAAGACTGACTAGGTATGGCAGGCATGTGTGTGTGTGTATGTATGTATGTATGTATGTATGTATATATATATATAATTTTGTTTTTATTTTTGTGCTAGAGATTTAATCCTGGAGCTCATGAGAACTCTACCATGAATAATACACCCAACCACCAATATATTTATTGAGTATAAGAACAAATGGATTCAGAATGGCAGCACAAAGAAGTCTCATTTCATGTGTTATTCATGGAGCAGACCTTGCTGTTTGCTGACCAAGCATATATTTCACTCTTTTTCCTGTATTGCCTGAACTTTCATTTTATTTGAGGTTGCCACATACTTGGTGAAATAATGCATTTCTCAATACCCTTGTATCTGGGGGCCAGCCCTGTGACACATTTCAGTTGTATGAAATGTGCAGATGCTATCTCAGTTTCTGACTTTTCTCTTTCCTGTTTCCCACTATTTCTTTTTGTGAGCCTGGAGGTGGACCAGCCTCCCCCACCAAAAGATAATAAACAGGGACGATGGAAGTCAAAGGTTGAGGGTGGCAGAGAGTAAAGAGGAGGAGCTGGAATGCTGATGATATCCAGGGTTGTAGTACCAGCCCAGGAGGTTACATTTTTGAGAAAATTAAACCTTTTCATATAAGAACTGTGGTTAGGTTTTCTGCATCATGCAGCTGAATACCTCCCTTTCTGATGAAAAAGCTTGAAACTCAGGAAGTTCCATTGACCAAGGTCATGAGTGTAGGCCAGGAATAAGACCAGACCCAGGTCTACATAGCTAAAGCAGCTCATTGGCTTCTTCAAATTCCTTTGCTGTGGGTCTGCGGGTATCTCTCAAAGTTCGTGTGTTCGAATCTTTTTTTTTCTAAAATTAAATGTGTGTGTGTGTGTGTGTGTGTGTGTGTGTGTGTGTGTGTGTGTGTGTTCCTGAGTACCACAGAGTGTTTGTAGAGATCAGAGGATAGCTTGCACAACTTGCAGCAGTCAGTTGTCACCACCATATGGGTCCTGGGGGTTGAACTTGCAGCAAATGCCTTTACCCCTGGAACCATCTTAATCCTCAGGGCAACACTGTTGAGAGATGGGTTGTTTAGGAGTGAGGCGGTCCTGAGAACTTCTCCCTGTGGATGAATTAACATTACCCTCTGTGGAGTGCTTTCTTTAAGAGTGGCTTTGTCATAAAGGTGACTTTAGTTCTTCTGGTTCTAGGTGCTTTGGGAACTGAGGGTCATATGCGGACATAACTATGCTCAAGAACTGTACCACACACAACCAGGCTGGAAAATGGCACAGAAGTCACATCAAGAAGCCATGGTAACAAAGATATGAAACTCTTCAGAAGTAGACTGCAGGTTCCGGAGGAACACGAATTTCGCCAAGAAGTATAACAATAGGAAAGACCTAATGAAGGTGCATGCCAATGATGCCAAGACCACAAGTGCCTTGCCAAGGTTATCAAGGCTCTCGAGTAACCCAAGGAGGTCCAGCCCAAGGTCTCAGAGCCAGCCACAAGGTCCATTAACGTGTGTACCTTGCCCATTTTGTGCTCAGGTAGCATGCTTGTGTCCCTGCTGCCTAAAGCCACGGGCTTTGCCTACCAAAGGCTCAAACCTAAGTCAAGCAGGAGCGGACCAAAGTCCTGTGCTGTTGCTACAAATAAAACTTAAGCAGGATCTGGTTTTGAAAAAAAAGGAAAGACTTTTCTGCCTTGCCCCCTTCTGCTCTTTCTATCCAGTCCTCTAATACCCTTTCAGCCCTCCATTTTCCAACGGCAAGGCCATCACCAAATTATTGAAGTATGTACCCTTTGCCAGCGTTCCTCAAAGAACTTGTTTTTAAATGACATTTGAAAAGCTTCTATACTGATCATGTGGTTTTGTTGCTGGATAAATGGTCCTCTACTTATGGGAATGACTCATATAACAGAGTGGATAAGGGTCAAGTTCCTGCGGTGTCTCATTTGCTCAGATGACTCAGCAGGGAAGTATTTCCATAAACCAACCACAGCATTTTCCTTTGTAAGCCAGAGAGAAAACTGCCCCTGACTTCGCATGTGCTCCATTTGTGAGCAATAGGCATTGCCCCAAAGGTAGAAAGAGCAAACCAAGCGTTTTCAGCCCATCATTCAGAGCATTGTGGTTCAGACAGCTCCACCAATGCACTGCTCCTTTTGACTCTTACTCACTGGCCGGTTTTAATGGTTGCTGAGTTTACATTTGTCGCTCTTTTTCTGCTGCGGATGACATGTGAGCTAACTCCTTCCCTCACAGGCTTACTTGCTGACTCCAATCTGTACTTCTTTTCATGTACTTCACTGACCACAAATCCACAGATACATATGCTACAGGGTTGTGAATGCCTTTGTCCTGTTCTTTACCCAACGTCTCAGAAGCTATACTACTAATGTGGCCATGGCTGGAAGTGATACTGTGGCTGCCACCTTGTTCACTGTTCAAGGTGAAGTCAACACTGAACACGTCAGAGTGAACCAAAGAGGTGCGGGCTGTCGTCAGTAGCACACAGCACTGATCACACTGTGGTGGTACACGGCTTGTCTTTGGATTCCCAGGCACAGGGACAAGACATGTTCTTCTGGTTAAACTAGTTGGATCACAGAGCCATAAGTGGCAGCCAAAAGCAGTGACACATTTAGGAAGGGCTGAACAAAGCCTGAAGCAAGCCAGCCAACCGTCTGGGATATCACATCATTTGGCAGTTGTCACAGCAGCCCACCAGCCTGTCCATCTTTTACAGCTGGAAAAGTGACACCCGCTGGTGGCTACCAGATTCAGCAACTAAAATGGAGGACTCATGTTAAATCTGAATTTCAGATAAAAAAAAAAATGAAATCGTTTTTATGACATAAACATGCCCCAGATATTACACAGGACATCCTAGTCTTTTTTGTTTTGTTTTGTTTTTGTTTTTTGTTTTTTTGTTTTTCGAGACAGGGTTTCTCTGTGTAGCTTTGCGCCTTTCCTGGAACTCCCTTGGGAGACCAGGCTGGCCTCGAACTCACAGAGATCCGCCTGCCTCTGCCTCCCAAGTGCTGTGTGTGCGCCACCACCACCCGGCGACATCCTAGTCTTAACAGATATTCATCATTTATCTAAAACCCAGCTTAACTGGGCATCTTGTAGCTGCTAACTGTAGGTTCCTGGAAAGACTCTATGAGGAATGTATGGGGATATGGGAGTCCATTCTGGAGTCCTGAAATGAAACACTTGCCTGGGACTCATTTTAAATTAAAGACCATTAAACTAAAGTCAGTTACTTGTGTGTCACTGTGTTGGAATAGCTGGTGGGAACAATGCAAGGTAAGAAGGAATATTAGGGCTCACAGTTTCACATCAGTCATCGTGGGAGAATGTTGAGGAACAGAGCAGTTCACGCCGTTGGTGGACCAGAAAGCAGAAAAGGGAGCTGGTGCTGGGGTAACTTTTCCTTTCCCTTTTTATTCTGTCTCACCCCCAGCCCATAGTATGGTACCACCCACTTTCAGGCCACGCTTTAAGTCCTCAGTTAATCCTTTCTGGAAATACCCTCACAGAAATGCCCAGAGCTGTGCCTAATGGATCACGGTCATTTAAAACCTAGAAGTTAACATTGAAGATCAACCATCATGCTGAGTGAGACATTTCTAGATTTTGTGAAAGAGAATGACAGGATTTCTTGTTAGATCGTGGGCACTTCCATCAGACAAGATGACTCTTCTGGTCCCCTCTTCTTTGAACCATTCAGCCTGTGACCTGAGTATGCTCTGTTGTAATGATTTTCTTTTTCTTCTCTACACAACCTACTCTAACCTCAAACTGACTTCAGTGAACAGTGGGCTGTGAATGAATGTCAGGTGTTGTGATGGCCCTCTCTGGTTCATTAGGAGGAATGCTTCCCTCACTGGGTCCTTAGAAGCAGTTTCGAAGAAGCTCCTGTTTCTCCTGTTAGACAGTGACATATTTTCTACTAATTCTTTTAATCCAGGAGCTGTTGGGAAACACAGAAGCTGCTTCAGAATCTCCTTCATCAAAGAAGAATTTACTCCCCTCTTCATGGAGGCCATTTCCACCCTTGATGGAAATGACAAACACTTCCTTTTCCTCATACTTGAGAAGATTGGACTACTAAGGGGAAAACTTTCCTACTCAGCAAACTAAAGAAATCAAAGCAAAGCAGGATAGTCTGAATTTCATACACAGTTCTACTTGCAGAAGTTACTTTTCGGGTCCCAGAATCCTCTCTTGTAACCTATGCGGTCTAACCTTGAGGAGCTTATACCTTATTTGTTTCTTTGCCTTCGCCTAGACCAGATGAGCACTCCATCACAGGTGTGAAGGTCTTCCTGAGGTGAGTTGTGGCCTTCACATGCACCTAAGCTCTTCTGGCATTTTCCTCTATGTCTTTCTCTCTGACTTTGAAGGATCCCTTTGCTTCACTCTGCCTTCTAACCCTTTCCCACCCTGCCCTGGGAGGCCATGTGGCTCTGTTTCCATTTCTGTCTGTCCAGCTGGGGCCCGGCTTTGGATACTTTGGGCTACCTAGAAGTCATGCACACTTAGAGGAAGCTTCCATTTTGGCCTGAGAGCTTCCTGTGATGCCCCCATAGTCCTTCTGTTTCTCTTGTTGGCCTTTACAGGCTCTGCTCCGCTTCTGAGGCTTCCACTTGCTTTGCTGAAAAGTCTTTGGAGTTCAGTTTCTTTACTGTAAAGATAAAGATCTGTGGGGCGTTTACCCACCACCCCCACAGCTTCCCAGAGTTTTCTTGAGTGTGAGCAGCAGGAAATATTAGATAGAAGGATTTATTGTGGAGAATCTTGCGGAGATAAACAGATAGAAAATAAAGGATAGCCTCGAGAGGGCCTGGAACCTTTTCCAACGGGCCCCGACTGTCTCTGCCCCAGGGTTTTTATAGAGACGCCAAGGGGGTGGAGCAAATGACCTCCTCCCCCAGCACAGCCCAGTGCAGACCATCTCAGACACCTGCACTCAGGCCCGTGGTCCTAATCATCCTCTATGTGGATCTGCTGGGTAAAGCCACGAGGAACCCGAGAACAGCCCCCCACAGCTGGGTAAAGCCACGAGGAACCCAAGAACGGCCCCCCACAAAGATCATGGTCATAGATGTCACAATCTTCAAAGAGCAACACTGAGGCATTATTTTTTTAGCTGCTAAGCCATATTTGGCTCCTTTCCCTGGGTCATAATGGTAGAAAGCAAGCAGAGAGAGGAACCAGTTTACCAACAAAAGGAGCTAGGAGATTTCCCAGTCATAATTCCCTTTCCCCAATCATTTATTGTTTACATATGTGACCTAAGTTAGTCTTTCTCCGACCTTTTTCAAAATGAGGAAAACAAAATAATTTTGTATGACTACCGCCTGTTGTGAATTGAAGCTACAATGTCCCTTAACCAGCTCATGATTTTGAACAGTATGTCCTCATCTTGGGGCACCACTTTTGAAGACTGTGAAAGCTTTGGGAGGTAGGACCTGGGGGCAGGTCCTAGAGGTTGTTAGCCTAGCCCGTTTTCCTTGGGGTCTTTGTTTCACCATGTGAGAAGTTGCTGATGTGCACACCTGCCACAGTGGACCAAGTCACTCCCATCACTTTTCTCCCCCACTGCTACAAACTCAGATGCCTCAGAGTTGTGAGCCCAAATAACATTGTATCCCTCAAGTTTCCTCTGCCAGGAGAGAAAGTACTAACATACCCTCCATCCACTGTGGTCTCCCTACTGGACTATGACCTCTTTATGGAATTTGTAACTCCCAGTAATAAGCCCCCGCCCCACCTTGTCCATTGTCTTACTTCTGAAGTTTCACTTACCCACAATGAACTGAAGCCTGTGAACGCTAAGTGGATGGTTCCAGAAATAAACAATTTGTAAATTTTAAGTTGTGCGCCATCTGGAGCAATGTAATGAAATATCACACAGCACACTCTCCCTCATCCGGGTCCTAGATCACGACTTTGTCCTTAATAACTATGCTTATTTACTTACTACGGTTCCCAAATGCAAAAGTAGTGATGCTGAAAATTTGAATCTTCCAAAGAGAATCTGCAAAGTACTTTCTTTAAGTGAAAATATGAATGTGGTCAATAAAGAAAAGAAGTGGATAGGACTTCCTATGGTATACGTATGACCTATGGTAAGATCAGTTGTCTATCCGTGACATTGTGAAGGAAGAGGAGGTACAAGTTAATGTTGCTGCTGTACTCCAACTCCAAAGATCACAGCCATAGTGTGCAGGGAGGGCTTGGCAGTCTAGCTCAGTCTGCTGCGTCATCTCACACTGTCACAAGGGGGATAGATATACAATACGGGGAGGGTGTGGATGGAGGGAGGGAGAAAGAGAAGACAAAGTTGTCTAACTTTTATTATAACATTTTTATAATTCCTCTATTTTATTTATTTATTTTTATTTATTTATTTATTGGTTTTTCGAGACAGGGTTTCTCTGTGTAGCTTTGCACCTTTCCTGGAGCTCACTTGGTAGCCCAGGCTGGCCTCGAACTCACAGAGATCCGCCTGCCTCTGCCTCCCGAGTGCTGGGATTAAAGGCGTGCGCCACCAATGCCCGGCCAATTCCTCTATTTTATGATTTGTTAACTATTGATAATCTCTTACTATGCCTGGTTTGTAAACAGAGGCTTTTCTGTCCGGCCCTGTCCCATGGCTGCTTCTCAAAAAATCACTCAGAGGCTTAATATTAATTACAAACTACTTGGCCAAACAGCTCAGGCTTATTATTAACTAGCTCTTACTACTTAAATTAATCCATTTCTATTAATCTATGTATTGTTGCAAGACCATGGTGTTACCAGTCTGCTGGCATCTTGCTCCTCTGGTGGCTGGCTGGCTTCTCCCTGACTCCTGTGTCTCTGGACTTCCTACCTGGCTCTATCCTGCCTTGCCATAGGCCAAAACAGCTTTATTTCTTAACCAATGAAAGAAACAAATATTCGCAGTGTACAGAAAGACATCCCACATCACTGGTTTATAAAAATAAACCTTTTTCATAGGTATGTATATATAGGAAAACACAGTATAGGTAAGATTTAGTACAACCGTGGTTTAAAAATCCATTAGGGGACTTCAGTGCATCTCTCATGGATAACAGGTGATTACTGCCTCTCAGAATATGATTGTGTTGATTGTGTTGTAGACAGGGTCTTAAGAAAGGTCATTAACTTACAATGAGGTCATTAGGGTTGACCATAATGCAATACGACTGATGCCCTTCTAAGAAGACAAAGGACACAGTCTCACTTAGGGGGAAAACGTGAGAACGCAGGGAGAAACCAGCCATTTTCCAAGCTGACTCGGTAGAAACGCCCCTGTCAGCACTTTGAGGACAGACTTCCAGCCTGTGAAACTGTGAGGAAATGCATCTCTGCTGTTGGAACTACCCAGTGCATGGTACTTTGTCATGGCAGTTTGCTATAGTTTGTGTCTTGAATGTCCCTCAAAGGCTTAATTTTCCCAGGGTCGTGCTACCTGGAGGGAGTGCAGTCTTTTAGAGGTGGAGCCTAATGGGAAATCGTCAGGTCACTGGAGGACTGTCCTTCAAGAACACAATCTCATCGAAACTGCCACCTTGATAGAGACCCAAAACAGTGGAGTCAAATACTGGATGTTAATATTCTGATCCACCCCCTTGGAATCATGCCCCTTGGCGCCGCCCTGTGTCCTGACGTAAAACCCTCTTTTTAAGGAAAAACTCCTCCCCTTCATCTTTCTCTTCTGCTTTCCTCTCATGAGGTATGCACCCTCGACCCCCCTCTCTCTTCCTTCCTCTCCTTTCTGTCTTTTCTTGCCTTTCTCTTTATCCCTCATCATGATAAACCATTTCCACGTGGATGCAGCCTCTGGGTTGTGAACGTCTACCCGCCACCACCCATGCCATGGCGTGCTGTCACCCACTGGAGCATCTGCTGCAGCATGTCTGCATGGTCCCCTGCACATGCCGAATACCTTGGCCCGGCCAGCTGGGGGTTTCCCATGCATGCATAATTCATAACATTACTAGCCCCTCTAAAATTTTGAGTCAAAATAAACCTTTTCTCTGAATAAACTGGATATCATACAGATCTTACTTAGTAGCCCTTAGGTTTAATTTGTAGTAATAAAAGAAAAAAAAACCTTAAAAGATAAATAAATTGATTGCTGCCTCTATTTGGTTATGTAATAGGAAGCTATCTAGTACAGTGTCTATGAAACTCAGAAATCTAGGTTATCATTTTTGTGACCTGGTATGAGGTTACAAGTGGTGGGTTGTGAGGGAAATGGAGAGGCTGGGGGGGATAAGCGTGGCAGTCTACATAGGGTCATTGTCTCCTTGGTGAGAAACCTCTAACTTTCCCTTCAAAACCCCAGGCTATGTGGTTGCTGCATATCCAAATCACAGAAAGGATGGGTGGGAAGAAGAAAACAGGCTCTGCAGGACACAGGGGGTGGGAGTGGGGGTGTCCTCCGAGTGTTACCCCACTAATGCGGAGTGACTTTCCAGATGTAATGAAAACTGTCCTTATGACTTTTAAATCCCTGCAAAGAATGGAGAAAACAAGATAATGAAGAGGAAATGAGAGACTATTATCTTCTACATGAAAAATCCATCCCAGTTTCAAAGCAGTTGGTCCCCAAGGTCATTATCAGGTCCTGTGACTGATGGTGTAGGGAATTGTTGGTATCCATTATTGGAATTATTGGAATCGACTGCACAGGTGAAGAAGGTGGAGGTAGAAACCTGCCTAAAGCCATTCAAAGAGCAGTGGGCAGAGACAGAACACAAATTCTGGAGTTGCACATTAACACTCCACTTCCTTCTGCGGCTGCCCCTGATGGGAAAGCTGAGGTCTGTCTGTTTCTGTGCTGAATGGGTGAGCACCAAGGTCTCAAGTGTGTGCCTCTGGGGGCCCATCACTGCTCTCAGCTTCTTAGCTTCCCTTTCTCTTCACAAAGGACTTCTGCTTTTACCAGGGCAATGGCAACCTCTCTCAGTCCTCAAGACCCCCCCTCTCCCCACCCTCACCTCCCTGACCTGCAGCTATGAAGTCAAACAGAAAGTCTTCCTAACACCTCCAGAGGGGTCCCATTCAAAACTACTGCTCATGGTGTGACCTTAATATTTTGAAATTCCCAGTTTATTGTAAAGGGAGAAGAGAAACTCTACCCCAGTCATCACATCTGCAGAAGTTTCACCCTTTAAACACCAAGTGAGTCAAGTTCCTAAGCTCTAAGCCCTTTATTTCATTTGTGTGGTGAGAGTCATCTGCAGAAGAGAGGGGTGCTGAAATCTCTCTGGTCACGAGCAATAAAGTATTAGCGGAAGCCTGCCACCGAGGGGTTCTCCTTCTGTCCTGTCTGTCGTTCTGGGCTTTCAGCTCTTTGGCTCCAGCAGAGAAAACTGGGCTGGGGTTAGAAGCTGGTTTGGCCTTGACTCTGAATTGTTGGCACCAGGGTCTTCAAGCTGCCACTCAGCTTCCCCCGGGAAATGTGGTGACAACCTCAAAGATGGATTGAGAAGTCTCCCAGAGAAGCAAGGAGCCGGCATCTGGTCTCAAAACTTGCTTTTTGATTAAGTTCCCATCTGACTCTCTAGGCCATGTCTCCCTCCTCCTCTTGTTCTTATGGCCACAGTGACCCCAGCAGCTGTGTGTCTCTGCCAATCAGGGCTTTTTTAGTCCTGTGGGGAAAGCTCGTAAGGTGCAAGCTCTGATAGGAATAACTCCTGAGTTCTGTTGTTTACACTGGGAACTTTCTTTTGTTGCCTTGGAATTGGTGACCATTTAAGTTTGGATGACTTAGGTCCAAGAGCTGGGATAGACAGGCTGTCTGGTGGTCCCCACCGTTCTCCTCTCCTGCTGATGTCACACTGTGTGACATCCTCCACTTGAGTGTATGTGGCGGAGGACGGGGCACATAACTTGCTTCTAACTGATGGTGTAAGGCACAGGTAATTACAAGACTACCTAAGGTTGTACAAGACTTTCTAACAGATTAACTCTTTTGTTTTGTCTGGCTTTTAAATTATGCAGCTCTCATGGAGTTATGGGCCTATGGAGAGAGCCACCTGTTAGAACTGAGGCAGCCTTGGTCAGTAGTCAGCATAAGACCTGAGCTCTCAATTCCACAAGCAGAAAGAAATAGATTTTCCAACAAACTGAGACATTGGAGGCAACATCTCTTCTGTGATCCTCCAGATGTGAACATAGTCCTTCTCTCACTGTTGATCCTCCAGATGTGAACACAGTCCTTCTTTCACTGTTGATCCTCCAGATGTGAACACAGTCTTGTCATCACCTTTGCTGTTACCCTTGAAACTCTGACCGGAGGACGCACCCAGGCCAGGTTTAGGTTTTTGAGGTCCAGGAAGTGGGAGACAGTACCTCTATGTTGTGTAGAGCTGCCAGATGTAGGCAGCTGTGGTGGTACACACCTGTAATCCAGAGCTTGGGAAACCAAGTCTGGAAAATAGGGGGTTTGAATAGGTTAAGTGCATCAAAACCAAACTGTACTTAATGTAATATGTTACACAGCAACAGGTAACAACTGCTACGGTGTTCAGAAGAAACTAATAAACAATGTCCCAGGAGTGGTCCAGATTTATTTTAAAAGGCAGCTGTTTTCATTTAAGGAATAGACAAGTGTTTTGACTTCTTAGCCTTTGAAAAATACAAAAGAAATGATTTAAGGAAAATGTGGGTAAAACGCTGACTTTGTCATCTTTCTGGGTGTGTACTTTGTGGGAAAAATTAATTTTAAAGAGGTGTGGTAAGTGCTGAAGCATGAATAGAAGCTTGTGGGTGTGCTGTTCACCCACAATACGCCAGGAAGCCACTGTGGCTGGAGCAGAGTGAGCCGGAGGTCAGAAGGGAGGGGCAAGGTCAGAGAAATGAAGGGGTGATGGGAAGGGTGCTGGGTGAAGGCACTGGGAATGCTCGTTCTTCTTGAGAGGACTGGAAAGCTCTTCAAAGGCTCCAGGTGTGGCTGAGGGGGATGATGTTCAACTAGTTAGCAGTGCTCTCCATGCTGGTCTGTGGTGTAGAAGGGAGTGTCTGGTTGTTACGGATTTAGTTACACTTCTGAACCCCTCATACTCTTTAGCTGCCCAGCAGGTGTCCAGTTGAGCTCAAAGTGTAAACCATTCATTATTGCTGCGAGATTTGGTATACTGGAGAACTGAAGTCCCAAACATCACTCATTGTTTTGTCTGTGCTGGAGACGTTGACAGAAGGGATGAAACAATGCAAAACCATGTTGAGAAGGATGATCTGTTCTCTCAATCAGCCTCCATGGAAAGGATGACGAATGATTAGATGTTGCCTCTGGTTGAAAAGCAGCCCCTCCTCTTTCTAGTGATGCTAATGGAATGCAAAAAAAAAAAAACCTTCTAAGCTTTCCAGGTGTGTGTGTGTGTGTGTGTGTGTGTGTGTGTGTGTGTGTAACAACTAAAGCAAAAAGCTAGTGTATGGTGCGTGATGGTTAAGGTTACAGGTCATCTGCTATGGCACCTGGGTTCTTGCTTAAATACCTGCCTAGTGGTTGCCCTGAAGTGTTTGTTGGACACAATGGATATTTTCACCAGTGGTTGACTAAGGCAGTTGACCCTTCACAATGTTGAAGTTGAAGGCCAAGAGAAAGAAAGGGTCAACATTCCACAAGAGGGAAAAAATTCTGCCTTCAGACCACAATGGGACTGCAAAGTGCCAGCCCCCAGAATCATATGAGTAACTCTTTGAAATAAATCTTTCCCTGGAGGCACAAAGAAGAGAGTGAGATGGGAGGGATAGAGGACTACATGCCACAGCCAGAGGGAGGGGTGAGAATGTGGGGATGGGAGGGGCTTCTGTAAATCCTGTAGAAGTCCACCCAATTTTGTAGCCATAAGTTTTCTCCAGTCCAGATCAGCCCCATGGTCCCTCAGCCACTTATAAAATAATCACTCAGAGGCTTAATATTATTTACAAACTGTATGATCTATGGCAGGTCTCTTGCCCTCTAGCTCTTATACCTTAAATTAACCCATTTCTATTGATCTATAAGTTGCCACATGGCTGCGGCATTACCCATCTGCTGGCATCTTGCTGTTCCTTGGGTGGTGGCTGGTGTCTCCCTCCAGATTCTGCCTTTCTCTTTCCCGTCTCTCTCCTTGGATTTCCTGCCTGCCTCTAAGCTGCCTTGCCATAGGCCAAAGCAGCTTATTTATTAACCAATGGAAACAACATATATTCACAGTGTACAGAAAGACATCCCCCAGCACACTTTGGCTCTTCTCACCCATCCTGGGGCAAGTGTGCAAATGTTCTAAGAAAGTGACCTGGAGCAGTACCAGGAATTTCCTCCCTTCCTTTCTCCTCCCCACATTTCTTCCTTCCCTCCCTCTTTCCCTTACTTCCTGCATACTTTTTGATCTCCAATCATGGCCCTTTAGAGTGAAATTTTCAGTGGTCTCTGGAATAACCTCCACAGCTCTTTCTTCTGCATTAGGAGCCTAGAGTACCCATGACACCTAAACAACATGGCTGCCTAAACAAGACCTAAAGAAGTCAAATACCAACAAACATGCTAACATGGAAGGTGAAATCTCACAGGGCGCCATCCATAGACAAGAAACTGCAGGCAGCTAAGGAATTCTGACAGGAGGAGAAATAGTTTTCCTCAGGATGAGCCCCCTAATTGTTTACCCAATACCAAGTGATCAGCCTTGAAATAAAATACATATAGTAGCAATAAATGGACTGAGCCAGTTGTATTTATATATTTAAGTCTCTCTCTCTCTCTCTCTCTCTCTCTCTCTCTCTCTCTCTCTCTCTCAATCTCTCTCTCAGGGTGTGTGTGTGTGTGTGTGTGTTTGTGTGTGACAACTAAAGAAAAAAGAAGCCATGATTTTGAGAATACATGGGAAGTGTTGGATGAGGCAGAAATGATCTAATTGTTTTTTTTTTCACTTTTTTAAAGCTTAAAATTAAAAAAAGCTTAGTGTCAAATGTGCTGTCTATGGTCACTTCAGACTATATTAGGAAGAACAAGGTGTCAAGAGTGACCTGAGTCTCATGACATCTCACAACCAGAACTCTCCATATAACCATCATATGGAATGTATACCATGTTCTAGAGTGAAGAACTGCAGGTTATTCTAACTCCTTCAACATTTGTGGTGTCTTATGGGTTCCCAGATACCCTCAGGTACCAGCATTTCCCAGGTATCTCTGCCTTCTTCCAGTGGATGTCTGCAGCCACCTAATGCCCCTGTGTGTGCTCCTGATTTGCTTGTGTTCTGGCTTAGGTTGTTTTAGTAACTTGGACCATATGTACTGGATGAAGTGGCCTCTACTCCAGACTGGGCCAAATGTACTTAAAATGTGCCCTCCCTTGTGTGTATGTGTGTGTGTGTGTGTGTGTGTGTGTGTGTGTGTATGTGTGTGTGTGTTAATTCCTTATATGAAGAGTTTAAAAGTTGACTTTTAAAAGCCATCTCCTAAACCTTTCCTCTTAGGGCCAGGATGAAAGGATAAGGGTAACGCAAGGGGGGAATCCGGTGGCAGGAGCTGGGCCTGATGACTTAGATGCCATGGCTCACCTCACGTGCTTTTTTCATGGAGTGTCTAGAGTTCACTGTTCCTGAAGCAGGTGGGCCCTTGTGAGAAAACTCACCACTCAACCTTCCAGACAAACAGGCACTTCAGTGTGTGGTCATCGCCACATGAGGTCAAGATGGATCCTCAGGTACATCTGGATCTGCACTGTGGCTGTAATGGGAAAGGACACTGAGCTATTGATGTCCAAGGCCATGACTTTTATACTGAGTAGCTATGGAACTGGCCACATCTCATACCACTATCCATTGGTCAGAGGACAGTGACCAGTGGACACTCCTACTCCTGAGCAGAAAAACAATCTACACAAAGAGGTACCACTGAAAGTCCAGCCTGGTCTACTCCAAATAATCTGTGATGAATGAATGAACGGCGCTCCTCCTCATTTCTCTGTTATCCCTTTCCCATATTTCTCCTCCTTTTTTATCATTTTCTTCTTGGAGCTCAAATTTCATCTTCTGGAGCTAATCATTGCCAGAGTCCTTAATTTGGAAACCATTGCCTGGTCTTCCAGAAGAATCCTGTAATTGGGATATAAGGGCATAGAAAATGAAGTCTTTAGAGTTACATACTAAGAATAAGATGTTCTGGACCCCTGTACCATTTTGGAACCTTCTCCACTTCTAATCCACCAAACATGCCTGTTAAACTACAAGACTGGAGAAACACATGAGTGGTACCTGTCATGGGAAACAGGGAGCGGAAAAGAACAAGAAGCAGCTCCCCCAGTGCTCACTTTCACTGGGCCAGAGGGCAAACTGCTCCTCTCATAAGGAGGGAACTTTCTAGAAACAAGCAGTATAGATGCAGGCCATTAACTAGTTTGCCCACGAGGAAATGGGTAGGAGTGGGTAGTCAGAAGGCATGCTTGTAGCACCAAAACCACCGAAGAGAGGGAGAGCGCCAGGGCACGTGTGCTGCCCTGGGAAGTCAGTGGGTTCTGTGGTTATCAGCTGCAGCAGAGTCGAGTGCATCTGGACAAACTGTAAGCACTTCTCGGTGTGCTCTGAATCCACAGATTCCCAAGGCTGCAAGCCAAACAGGAGCAGACAGGTGTTGGAGTGCTGGTAAGAGGCACATGGAAGAACACGCACACAGCTTACTCATTGCTGAGATCCTAGACATCAGGCCCTGACTCCAGGGAGAAGAGTGTCTTCCTTCCACCCACCTCTCCTTCTCATGAATAAAGTGGTAACATGGATCACCTTCCTGAAAGGAGGACATCCATGTCCCTGGGCACAAGGGAGAGAGCCTCTAAAACTGCTTTATTTGATATATAGTCCTTATTGAAATTATGCCATAAATTTTCTTATATCTTCCTGTAGGCTGCCTTTACTTCTTTACTGATCTAAGACAAAACCCACATCTTTTCCTATCTCACATCCTGTCGGTCACTGTCAAATCACTGTGTTCTAATCCCTGCATGTCCCAGCTCCCTGGCTGTCAGAGGCACCAGCAGAGCTGATGATGACAGAGCATGGAGCAACACGAACCATGCTCTAGCTGCATACGGGTCCATCAAAAAGGCGGGATCTTGTGAAAAGCAACATCCAATAATATACTGGACACATTGTCCTTGGAGAGAGAGAGAGAGAGAGAGAGAGAGAGAGAGAGAGAGAGAGAGACTCTGACTCTGACAGGGATGGCCTAGTCAAACAGAAACCATGGAAACCAGATGAGAAACACGTACTTCAAATTAGAGACCTAGAGATAAAGCCTAAGAAATCCCCCAAGTCAAGAAAGTATGCCTAGTAGTTGAGTGACACAAATGTGCCCCTCAGGGAAGATCATTCCTGCTACACAGCTGGTAACCCTTCAGTGGAACATAAGCCCCTAGCCAGTGGGAGGTGCAATATGGCAGATGTGGAACAGATGTTCTGATCCTCACAAATTTACATGTTGAAGCTGTGAATTTAATATGGCAGTATTTGGAGGTGGGTCTTTGGGACAGGAGGTTAAATGTAGTTATGAGAACAGGGCCTTAATCTGATGGGAATGGTGCCTGGAACCCATGGAGGCCAGAAGAGAAACTGGAGTTTTAGATGGTTGTGAGTTCTAGGAACTCAGCTTTGATCCTTAGAAGTGCTCTCAACAGTTGAGACATCTCTCTAGCCTCACATAGTGGATTCTCACCCAGTCTTTAAAAGGAAGGAAATTCCATTAATTGTGATTTGGATGAACCTAGAGGACATGAAGTTAAGTGAAATTAGCTATACATAGAAAAGTGGGGCCTCCCATGCTTTGTTGGTCAGCTTTCTGTTAGTGTAACAAATGCTTGGTATCATCAACTTATAAAGAGAAAAGCTTTTTTTTTAAGTTCAAGTTTTGGAAGTTTTGGCCCACAGTGGATTAGGTCACTATTAAGCCCATGGTGAAGCAGCATTTCAAGGCCAATGTGTATGTAACAGAGCAAAATTGACCATGGTCACCACATGGTCAGGAAAAACGAGAATGGGGACAGGGATGTGAGATGATTATGCCAATTTTCTTGGCTGTATTATTACATTCAGTATATAAACATTAAATCAAACATTTTGTGTTAATTAAGTATATACAGCAAAAAAAAAAAAAAAGGGCAATTGATTTAAAAAGAGGTCAGATCTCCCCCCCCCCACCCCTCTCTCTCTGGCATGTGAACTAATAAAAAGTCAAATATCCTATCTGTCAGCAAGAGACCCTTCCCAGACATCAAATCTGTTGCCACCTTGGCCTGGACTCCAGCCTCCTTGGACGGTGTATTAGTTAACCTTTCTGGTCTGTGGATATTCTTGTGGTAACAGAGTACACTGAGACAGCACCCAAAGGCTATGAAATCGGTACCCATTTACAGAGCCTCAGGAGATTCCACATGCTTTGCATACTGTACTCATCTCATCCTTGTATTTTGACCTTACAAACCAGTGAAGTAAGTTCTATTTTCATTGCGTTGGGGAGGGGTGTGTGAGGAAAACAGGCGTTCAGGAGGCAGGTCTGAGCAAGTTTATATAGAAGTGTGTGCAGCCCTGACCTTTGCTCCAGGATGGCTGGCTCCACAGCCTGGAAAACTAGCCTCGGGATTTCAACAGTTTAGCAGTCACTGTTGCAGCTAGAAGGGCCACAGCCCCCTGAACTATCCTTCAGTTTGTCCTGTGACTTCCAGCTCAGTGGCAGGAGAAGGAAACTGACCTGAAGAGCTACTGGTCTGGGAACGGGGAGAGAGATGTATGAAGAGAAAGGCTGGCCTCCCGTGGCTTAGCTGCTGGCTCTGACACTTGTCCTTTGTCTCCGGTCATCTCCAGGGCCATGACCCCTGTTTGCTCTGCTCTGTAATCCCCTTCTTGAAGTGCCTCTTCAACATAGGCTTAAGAAGGCTGGACCAATCCACTGTGGACTGAAACTCCGAAATGCTGGGGATGTCTTTCTGTATGCTGTGAATGTGTTGCTCTGATTGATTGATAAATAAAATGCGGATTGGCCAGTAGCCAGGCAGGAAGTATAGTATAGGTGGGTTAAGCAGAGAGAATTCTGGCAAGTGGAAGGCTGAGTCAGGAGATGCTGCCAGCCGCTGCTGCCGCCATGAGAAGCAAGATGTAAAGTACTGGTAAGCCACAAGCCACGTGGCAACTTATAGATTAATAGAAATGGGTTAATTTAAGATACGAAAACTAGATAGCAAGAAGCCTGCCATGGCCATACAGTCTATAAGTGTGTGTTTACTTTGGTCTGAGTGGCTGCGGGCCCCAACGGGACTGGAGAAAAATCCAACTACGCCGAAACTCTGCACTTAGGTATAGCTTTTTCTCTTTATCAGTTGACTATGTCAAGTATTTGTTACAGTAACAGGAAATGGACAAGAATCTAGAACTGCATCACTTGGGATCTGGACAGCGTCTTTTAGCCTCCCACAGCCCTTCGGAGGAGGCTGTCACCAAACATATGTTTGTTACACATTCCACATCTGTATCTCAATCAAAGGGCCAGATGAGATGCAGGTGCACATGGGGTGCTCAACATTGGCCATGATAGGAAAACTGGTGTACCCCACAGGACTGCAATCTGCTAGCCCTGCTGATGTTGAGAGTCATGGTTTGAGAGGCAGAAATCACCTGTCATAAGGAGCTGGTCCACAGTCTGAGAGCATTAGGGCCACTTGGGTTCCCAAGGAGGCTTAAGACAGCGTTTGTTGAAATGAATCCACCTCTGGGCACAACCTTTCCTGGGCAGTGGGGGTGGGGCAGGCCAGCAAAGCTCAGGCATGACTCCATTATCTCAATCTAATAGAGGAATATGCGCACGATGAAAGGTCAGCTCTGAAAGAATCAGCTCTCGATATTGGTTTTCTTCTTTGCTCTTTTCCTAATATTTGACATTTATTGTGGATTTAAAAACCTCCTCCCCCCTGCCACCTTAAGAACTTTATGAGGTAGTTTCTAAATCACAGCTAGTTAATAATTTTCCATCCTACCAAACACTGAAAACTATCATTAAAAAATCACAGCTAGTTAATAAAATTTCCATTCCAGTAAATATTGAAAAATACCATTCAAACATCTAGTTAGATGGGGCTTGGGGTATGTATGTGTGTATTTTACCAGAATTATTAGCTGGAAAGGGTAAGAACATCTGTGCTATGCTGAAGTGAATGATGATGTATGCATTGTTTTGTTTAAATAGCCAAACAACTGTGTCAGCTGAGAGCTTTTCTTATTCCCATTTTACAGGCAAGGGAATGTATATACAGGAATAATCCTTCCCAGGTCATGGTAGGCACATAAGACAAAGGAGAAGTCTTATTTAATATTGTACCTAGCCTGGCTAGAAAGCAGCTTTCTTGCACATCTTGGGACCCTTGGACCACTACTAAAATATGGAGCACCACACCTACTCATTCTTTGTTTTCTGTTTTCCTCCCCTCTCCCCTCCTTTTTTTTCTGATTGTAACAGAAATGCTTACTTATAAATATCTACTAGTCAACCACTCCCCATGACTGCAGAGATTATTTACAGATGAACAGCATCAAAACCCAAGTAACAGAGAAAGCTTCTCTAAAGATAATGAATTTCTTTGGGAATAGCCTTGCAATTCCTCGAACACATGTCAAGGTAGATTACATGTACATTCAATGATCTTGAGGCAAAGAGAAGTTTCTGAAGGCAAAATAAAGAATATGACACAAATTATTTTAGAGCAATAGTCCTTGACCACAAGGATTGATAACAAGGATGGCATCAATCCAGGATGAAGCAGGCCATTGCAGGCAGATGTTCTCACTGAGGGATGTGTGTGTGTGTGTGTGTGTGTGTGTGTGTGTGTGTGTGTGTGCCTGCCATGACCTTTGTGAACCATTCTGATTCTGTGATTCTGGCATACTCACTTGTAATATTTCTAATTATCAAATGCACACACATGAAATCCTTTTATTTTTTTATTTAAAATGATTCATCTATTTTTATCTTATGTGCATTGGTGTTTTGCCTTCATGTATGTTTGTGTGAGGGTGTCAGATCCCCCTGGAGGTGGAGGTATAGGCAGTTGGAAACTGCCATGTGGTTGCTGGGAATTGAACCCAGGTTCTCTGGAAGCCAGTGCTCTTAACTGCTGAGTCATCTCTCCTGCCCCTAATTTACCACTGTATTAGTGGTTGACAAAAGCAACTCTGTTTTGACTCTAATTATTCTGATTATTTTCACAACACATCAGTCTGGTGAGAGATAAAGAAGTTAGCACATAATGATCATAAGATTTATGAATGCTCTGAGGGGTACTCACAGAGGACTACAGAAAACCGGTGTGTGTGTGTGTGTGTGTGTGTGTGTGTGTGTGTGTGTGTGTGTGTGTTGTGGGGGAGAATCCAATAGGAAGGAGGCAAATTTAAAAGGTGACATTTGAGTGGAATCAGGAAGAATGCAGGTTTATCAAGTACTGTGGGCTTTGCTGCTCTCCTCTCAATGTATTTATGTATAGTGTGTGTGTGTGTGTGTGTGTGTGTGTGTGTGTATGTGTGTGTGTGTACGCTGAAGATGGAAACCAGGGCTTTGCACATTCCAGGCTAGCACTCTACTGAACTACCATCTAGTTGCCAAATTCAGATGTGGAAATCCTAACCACAGTATGATGATTTCTGGAGATAAGGCCTTTGGGAGGTAACTATGATTAGATGAGGTTATGGGGGGGAGCTTTCATGAGAAAAAATGGTTTTATAAAGACAAGAGCATGAGACCTTCTCTTTCCACCATGTTAGGATGCAATGGTGAGTCAGAAAGAAAGCTTTCATCAGTAACCCCATTGGTCAACTTCTTGTGATGTGTAGCAGTTTCCTCCATTTTAAAGAGAAGCTCGTTAAGACATAAGATGCTAGAAAGGAGATGAAACAACAGGGTTCTCTAAGGCAATGGTTCTCAATCTTCCTAAAGCTGAGAACCTTTAATAGAGTTCCTCATGTTATGGTGTCCCCCCAACTATAAAATTATTTTTGGAAATGAAACATCTCATTCTGCAGGGAAGCTCATTAAGACACAGGATGTTCTGAGGGACAGGATGCTCTGAGGGGAAACATTCTGAAACACTCCATTTGAAGAGAAGCTCATTAAGCTCAGGAAGTAAACAACACAAAGGCTGTAGGAAGCCCCTGAAACTGACCAGATTTGCTATGTTCCTCCTTCCCCAAGCATATACACACAGTAAGGATGGCTTAGAGACACTCTCAGAACAGCTGAGCTTCCTGGAAGAAGCTTTGACCAACTGGACTACTGGGAAAGGACACTCTTTGACCTATTGAGCAGCCTGCAGACTCCAGGTTTCCAAATTTCATGATCTGTCACCCATACTGGAGTGAGCTTTGGTGATTCAGTTGTCTTTGAGTCATTTCTGCACTTGTAAGTAACCCCTCATTCATGTTCCAGCAAGTAACCCCACTAAAACTTAATTGACTCGCAGAGCTGACCTTTGCTTGTATCTATACTTTGACCTGTTGTCAGTTCCCAATCTGGGGTGAGTAGACATTTGTTTATCACCCCTACAAACTAAGACACTGGCTAAACAGCAGAGAAAGGTCCTTCTCATAGAAGGACTAAGGGCAGAGGCATGGAAGCTGGAGTGCTGGGGAGTCTTTGAGAGCCTCCAGCCCTTTCATTTAATGGTCACAGTTTGGTGATATTTGAGCAACAGCCCTGGCATGTGCTAAGCTGTAGCTTAGGTAACAATTGGTGAGGAAGCGCTGTGGAAGAACCCCTACCCTTACAGCTGGACTTGCTGCTTTGAGACGGCAAGTTCAACAAAAATCCCAGTTTTAGTCTCCTCAGGACCCCATGTGCAAGAGATTT
>CABHPQ010171840.1:15911-38412 GCA_902168405.1 Peromyscus aztecus | reverse complement strand
GGGGGGGGGCGCATTATGACTCCGGGATGTGAGATCTGCAAATAAATCCTGCTTGGATCAGCGGAACTAACAGGCGAAAAAAATGTTGACTATTCATCGTCGCATCTAATAAGTTGCATTAATGTATATTTCAAGACGGGTGATTATACGTGCGCTGTAAAGACACAGACGAAAAGAGGTCGGTGTGGGAGCACTAAGCTAGCTGAAGTGAAACGCAGATATATTTCGAGCCGAAGGTAAATAACCCGAGTAGAATCTCTGCTGAGGGTTTAGGTGCTGCGATCCTCCTCCCCTTCCTCTTGCAGCTGCGTGAAACCGCCAAGCCTGTGTCGCCAGCTCTGAGCGGCTCGGCCGGTTGGTCCACAGATAACATCAGAGCGCCCCCTGCTGGCCAGCAGGACAGACCGTGGCGGGCCAGCCCCCTGCGAAGTCAACCGTGTTTTCCTGAGCTCCCCACCCTCCCTACCTGCTCTTTCCACGGTTCCCACCCGTGTCCGGCTGCAGCAAGGGAATAGCTTGTCAAAGCTGTGCATTTAAATGAATAAGTGATGAAAATAATAACAAAATAGGAAGGTACCCACACCTTCACTTGGCCTCGGGGAATAAACGACCAAATGTCTTAGCAAAAGGATACATTTTAAAAATCTTTTTATTCTGTGGGGTTTTGCTGTAGTTTGTTTTTTTTTTCCCTTGCAGGTTTAACGTCCAAAGAAATGTTTTAATGGATAATTTAGAAAGTTTTTTTTAATTGAAAAATAGATATCTGATGAGGGGAAACCAGGAACGCCAAATAATATTTCTTGTATTCGAAAAATTAAACTCCTGGGGAAAATTTCACAGTTTCATAAAAGTCTACAGGAATCGCTTTTGGAATTTAGGCAGTTCCCAATTTGGGGTGACCCTTTTACGCACAACAAAGAGGATCTGTCCCTCTCTGTCTGTCTTTCTTAGTTGTCACCGTATCTACACACAAATAGGTCTTTTCCACGCGTGTTTTCTTTTCTGGCCCTGCTTTCTCGCTGTTGCTGGAGGCAGAAAGGGTGGCTGGAGCGCACCCCAACATCCCGCCAGAGTGCGGGCATTTCATCTCACCCAGTGCAAGGTGCGCTGCACGGTTTCAGAGGGTTGGGGTTCGGTGCAGAGCGGCATCCTTCCAGTGTCCCGATTACTCTTGCCTGGGATTTCTGCGCGGTGTGGAAGGCGAAGGATCACAGGTAACGCCAGCCCAGCCCCACCGTCTGTGCTCCTGGGAGAAGGCGCTGGCCATGCAGCCCAGTCTCAGAAAGGTCTCCCCACCGCAGTCAGACCCCCGACACCAAGCGTTGTCGTCTATCTACCATGCGGAACGACTTTAGCTTCTCAGGGAGTTTTGGGTTTTGTTTTTAAAGAACCAGATTGTGGGGTTTTTCTGAGAACAATTCTGAGGAGCGAGGCTCTGGGGAAGGAAAGAAGGCGGCAGGGAGGACGGCAGCTAAAGGTGCGTCTCTTTTCTTTTCTCCCCAGGGCGCCTAGCTCTAGCTCGTGGATCGCGCAATCCGTCCTGTCTCCTGCTTCTCGGCAGTTTCCACTTTCACAGCTCAGCCCCCACCCCCACCCCCACCCCCGTCTGTGGATGCTGGAGGGCTGGGTCAGGAACCCTGGGGCCCCACAGAAAGGGGCGCTTCTAGGACAAGGCAGTGATGGGCGATAACCTAGATCTTCTAGACAGAATAGGGATGCCTCAGTGCAGCTGAGCTTGAAAAATTGGTGGGGGCTATTGTGATAACTGAGATAAATTTAAATATTTATTACCAAGCAAGCTGTTATGATGGGAGGGAATCTGTTTTGAAGCTCGTTGCAATCAAAGTTACTTTAAAAGTATATTCTCCGGGGAAGCCTGGCACTGAGGTTGACTTTTCGGAAGGTCCCCTTTAAGCTCAGAAGTGTAAGAGAAGTTACTTCCCAACACATGGACTGCCTTAAATATATGTGTATATAGGTATATGCATGCACATGAAATGCATAGCAGTCTAGGTAGCTATATAAACACAATAAAACAAACACAAGGAAGACAGTGAACCTCACTGCAGCTGAACTCGGAACAAGAAGTGCTTCAGCAATATACTCTCACGGGTGGAAGAAATGTGGAAATGCTACTGTGTTTGCTTACATCTAGCTTAATCAAATTGGGAGACATTGGCAGTCTGGTCAGTGTTCTAAGTAAATTGATGCAAAGGTCCCCGAGAAGAGACAGAAAATACCCTGCCATTAATCTTAAACCACTTGAAGATTATGATTGAAACAATGAGATCTCTAAGACTTAGCTTCTCAAATGGCTGTTAACAGTCCCGTGCCTATATTGTGGCAACAAAATTAACTCTCCAGGAGGAATAGTGCTCTGTCTTAAAAAAAAATCTTTGTTTTTGTTTTGCTTTAAAGACAAAGAAAGGAAAAACCAGCTAAGGAACTTGCTTTAAACACTCTGGATCTGTTGCTGGTGAGAGATTGTCCTTCACTTGTGGTGTGCTCGGTTGGGTTACAAAGGAAAAGGAATTGAATGATGCCTCCCTGGGATAAAAAGAAAGCACTAATATCAGGTGTTAGTTTCCCCTCTTCCTCAGAAGAACTTAGTTCATTTTTCTTTTTTAATGTCCAGCGATTTTGCAGTTGAAAGTTGTGCAAATGTAAAAGATGTTCCCTTGTCCACGGCTATCAGCCGACTTCTGTCACTTGAATGTTGCAAGCTTTTGTATCAATTAAAGAACGTGGGAAAGAGAATTAGATACCAATATTGTACACTTTCAAGTAACACCACCCCCTCCCCTCAGGCCTGCATTTGAATGTTGATGCGGGAGTGGTGTTGCTATTTCCCCTAATAACCCACACTAAACCAAAAAAGAGGGCTGAGCACTCCATCACTGGGCGTTCTGACAAAAGATGTAGCTGCTCTTTGCCCCTAGAGTCCTAAGGAAGGATGTCCCCACACACGCAATGTTTTCCTTAGAGACTTAGGTGGACCTTTCAGAGAGATTCTGAATAACTGACATTTAAAAAAAAAAAAAAAAGCTAAATGCTGAACAAAGAGAGGCAGGTAGCAACAATAACAACAACAAAAAGATAAAATAAACGGTGCTAAAAATTATTTTTCAACTCTGCACAGTTGCAGATGCCGCAGGATCAGTGCATCTCAACCTCTCTTACTTAGGGACCCGCTCTCCCGAGGAGAGAGCTTGCACTGGAGCGATATCTCCACCAGAGACTCAGGAAACAGAGGGTGTCTGCGGAGAGAAGAGGGGATGGGACCTCCTAGCAGCCCGCTCTTCCCACCTGTTCCCTCCGCACCAAACTGGAGCGAAGTGGCCTCCAGTCTCCAAGTGGCACTCACGAGGGTGTGTCGCCAAACCAAAGCCCAGGAGCCTGCCAAAGGGAAAAGACCTATGGGCCGGAGGCACATGCCACTGCCTGTCCGGCTGTCTGGCCGGCCGCCTGCGCTTGGGTGGACAAAAGGCTCACAGGTCACGCTAGTGTCCTAGCTGCTGTAGCATGGATGGAGGGAGCTGGAGGGAGCAGGCGCTGTAGTGTGGGCGCGCGCGCTGGGACACACGTGCACTTGTGTCTGTATCAAGCCTCAGACGTCAACTGGGAAAGGTCCCGACCCTGCGCGTTCCCTTCCACAGATCCCACCGCATCCCTACCTGCTACCTAGGTCCCCCGGAGTCACACCCCCGGATAGGTGTGCCAGCCTTGACCCGCCAACCTCAGGGGAAAGAACCAAGCGAGGAGAGGCGGAGGTCGGAGGATGGGCGGGGTCAAGAAGAATGATGGAGTTCCTTGAGCTTGGTTATTCCTAGCTTTGCAGCAACTGTCAACACACTCAGTCTTTCCCGCCCAGACCTACCGGGTCTAAAAGGCAAAGAGATTGATTCTGGCAAACACCGGACTCTGGGAAACCTCGGGGGTTGCCACAGACTCCTGAGACTGGGCAGGCTTGGCTTAGGTTCGAAAACACGGTTTTAATTTTCTTAATGAAGGCACGCTCTAGAGCTCAGCTGGTAATGGCTGTGCCGAGTTTAATAGACTTCTGTCGACCAGCAAAAGACGGATAACTATCGGTTATAAGTAATCTGCTCTAATGCAATTATTTTTCCAGGTTCAAAAGTCATTCTGCAGAGAGGGCAGGAGTGAATTAAGCCCCCAGGGGACCGTGGACATGGGACACAAGACCGCCTGAAACCGGATCTGAACCTGTTTGGAGAAATACTTGGGCTTGGGGGAGGCGTCCAAGGCTTCTCTGACCTCAGTGTCCCCACCTCCCCTCTCACCTCTCACCCATCCATCCTTCTTCCTCCACTATAGGTCCCTGTCTCCTTCTCCATCTCACTCTTTTTTTTTTTTTTTCTCAGCTCTTGAAGAGTGAGTGTTAATTCTCTCTCCTCTATTTGACTCATGTTTGGGGGTGGGGTTGTAATTCAGACTGTCTATTGAGTCCAAAGTATTTCACTTGGACATGTCCTCATACAGAAGTCACTACTGGACTGTCAGAAGTTGAAATGGAATTGTGTGTGATGTTTAGAATATCAGTGTGGCCATGCACACGCAGCTAATAATATATATATTTCTAGCTGAACATGGAACCAAGCCCATCCGTGTCGCCAAAAAGTTAGCCTACTTTGAAGTTTTTTTCCACAAATTATCGTTCCAGGCAGTTTTTTATTTGGAATTACCCAAGCTCTCCTCAGCTATCTACTTCCCTTGGCCTGAAACACAAACCTCAGGAAATCGTGATTTAAAGACATAAAAACTAGCAGGAGTCGTAATTTTCCTTCGCACAGAAACCAAGCCAGGAACCCAGTGTGCCCAGAAAGAGCATCTGGGGAGCCTGGGGCTTCTGGCAGGAGCACTTTACCCCCAGACCAGCTAGCTGCAGGACAAAGGAGGTTCTTGGAAGGAGTGCTAAGAAACCCGAGGTGTCCATTCCAGACCCCGAGAGCACCACCACCCACCTCCAGTGTGAGAGAACCGCGATGTAACTGGAATGCAGTGAAGCCCACTCCTCGCTACTCCCCCCAGCCCCATCTTCTTCTTTCCTTTTGAAAGTACAAGCACAAAGCTCTGCAGTTACTATCTCCTCTCCTTTGCCCCAAGCCTGCCCCATCCCATGCCTTCTACAGCAGGAAGATTAAATCAAGCTAAACTCCATGGACACCCCTTCTTCAGGTCTCAGCAGCTGAGAGCACAGCTGGAATCTAGTCATAGGAAGTTGGGAACAGCAAAGAGGGAGGCCCTCTTACCTCCTGGCCCTGTAGTATACACCTCTTCTAGAGGGTCAGAGTTCTGCAAGAGGTGTGGACAATTCTGGTTTCTCTCCCTCTTTCCCAAGCTCTTCCTAAGCTCCTAGGTCCTCAGGCCTGAGGATTCCCAGGGCTTGCAGACTCTGGACAGAGTGAACACGTGGGATTTGTCATCTAATTGAAGAGGTGGCCTTGGAAAGTCACCAGCCAAAAGAACCACATTCAGCTCATTAAGTGCTGAGAATCCAGTAGCCTTTAATTAAATCCTGAGAAAAGTTCGAGAAGTCACTGGCCATGCCATTCAGCCCTACTCTTCCATCCTGTCACGGCACCCCTACATCTATTATCCAATCGGAGGGCAGGCCTGCAGCCACTGTTAGTTGAGGGACTATAACAATGGAGCAGTGAAGCCCAGAAAGCCCCCAGGCTTTTGCTATGGTTTCCTGTAGTAGGAGAGCAGAGGAAAGAGACAGTCTGCCCCCAAAGTGGCTTTTTAAAGTTCCCCCTTAGATGGGCAGAGTTGAAAAGGACTTGATAAAAGTGAAGACCAGCCTGTTAGTTACCTTCTCTACCCAGGAAGCAACCTGCAAATGCTAAAGAGCCCACCTCTGCTCTCACCAGCCAAGACCCCTTTGCAAGACATCTCAGAGGCCCTGACTGCCCCTCCTCCAGAGTTCTGTGTCCCTGAGCCCTCTCAGTCCATCTGACCTCTGAAGCAAAGGACTAGCTTGGTCTGGGGAACATAAGACGGCCTCAGCAGGAGGCCTGGTTTTCTCTCTCATTCACACATTTGCCTTATGAGGAAAACTTTCTCTTCCGTTGTTTTTGCTGTGAAATCAATGTATGATCACATGCACATTGTGCTTAGAGTTGTCTAAAGTGAACTGACCTGAACATAGTACATTTTTTTTTTTTTTTGGAGACAGGGTTTCTCTGTGTAGCTTTGTACCTTTTCTGGAACTCACTCTGTAGCCCAGGCTGGCCTCGAACTCACAGAGATCCGCCTGCCTCTGCCTCCCGAGTGCTGGGATTAAAGGCGTGCGCCGCCGCCGCCGCCGCCGCCGCCGCCGCCGCCGCCGCCGCCACCACCCAGCCATAGTACACTCTTAAAAACAAAACAAAAATGGATAGAGAGCCTTGAGCACCGGAGACCCTCTTCCACTGCCTTTCCAAACAAGATTTACTGGCCATTGTACTTACTTTGAGACAGGGCTCACTGTGTAGCCCTGGCTAGCCTGGAACTTGCTATGTAGACCAGGTTGGCCTTTAATTCACACAGATCCATCTGCCTGTTTCCCAAGTGCTGGGATTAAATGTGTGTGTCAGCCACAATACTAGGCAAGATATGAGCATGGCAGTTTAATCTCATAATTCTAGCACTCTGGAGGAAAGCTGAGGCAGGAGGGTCACCATGAATTCCATTCAAGACTATACAGTACGAGCCTGTCTCAAACAAACAAGAATCTGAGGTGACGGGAGCTCCACACACAATACTCCTCAAATAATATATGGTTACATCTTTACATTCCCTTAAAAGAAGTCGGGACGACCCTGTGACGTCAGAGACAAGCCTTTGCTGCTTCTGCATTTACAGAGCTTTCCCAATCATACAGGCTAAGTCATCTGCTCCCAGGGTGCTTTGTCCACCACAGCAGTGTGAAGAAGGCATTCAGTCTTACTTTACAGCTTACCCACAAGCTTCAGGACTTATGTTCAAGGGGAGTGTAGAGCCAGGTCATGGGTATCAACCAGTTCAGATAACCCACCCCAATCATCACAATTTTATTTCTAACTTATGTCCAATTTGATTTCCCTGCTCTGTTCTTAATAAACTTTAAAAAAAAAAACCAACGGGAGTACGCAATACCCACCCTCTCCTATGATACATTTGTAAAATCCTGTCCTATAAAGCTCCCTTAGCGTCCCCATGGAAACCAAGTTCTTTCCAATTAGATTGGGAAACATGGCTATCATGTTAATTCAAAGGCAGTTGACTCAAAGACCCATCCATGGTTAGTAAATTCTGACAACTTTTCTATCACTTCTCTGAGTTTCCAAGCAGAGATCTCCAGGCTTGTTGAGACATTCCCAATGTGTGCAGCGGTCATCATTCGGACGGAGCCAGACAGTGGATAAGAAAGCGGTTTTCACAGATGTAGTTTCCTCTTCTTTCTGAGGTATGGCTCCCTATTTAGTTCTGCCTGGCTCGGAATTCACTGTCTTCAGCCTGGCTTGAACTGGCAGCGTTTCTCACATCTCACCCTCCTGAGCACTGGCGTTACGGACATGCACCACCGTAGCTATTTTTTTTTCTTTTTTTAAAATTCATTTCTACCATCTACCCCAAAGTTTTCTAGGCATTATTTAATAGATAACGAAGTTCTCCAGACTCATGCAAGCCACATCTGGAAACACTTCCTCTGCCCTGCCCATCACCACCCCCTACCAGAGAAAGCAACAGCCTAAGGAGCCCCCCCCCCACCATCATATGATAGCATCAGCTTTTAATCAGTGAAAGGCACTCCTATTTAAATTTACAGGATGACTCTTTATTTCATTTATCTTTTCTTTTGGAGGAAAGTGAAACAAGAGCACCACCCTTATTAATTATAAGATTGATGGGGTGAAAAAAGCCAAATGAATTTGGCTTGCAAATTATTATTGGAGGTATGAATATTTATGAGTGTGCCAGGAACTGCAGTCATGAACCCTGGGTATCAAGCTTGGGAGACAGTCAGACCAATGCCTTCCATGAGGCTCAGCCTTCCCAAATCTGACATGACATAAATGGGAAACTTCTAAATTAGACACAGGGTGGGCTTCCATCAAATAAGTTACCTTTTTTTCCCCCAGTGTGTGGGTAGCCTTGCTAAAGATGAGCTCATTTCCAGAGCCTCTGTCATGAGCTTTAAGAGTCTTTTACAATGAAAGGCAGATAAGCTGTATGAAGAAGATCTTTGTGTTTTTTCCTACTTGATATTCATCTATTTTAAATCATTTTCTGTAAAATATTTGTGCTATGCAATTTTAAAATGTAAAACTGTTTTCATTCAGTGTAAAAATACTGGAAAGCTAAAATATTGCAAGCATAGACATGACTAAGGTGTGTGTGTGTATGTGTGTGTATACACACTTATAATATATATATATATGTATATGATATAGCGAAGCACCATTTTAATCCTAGAACTCAGGAGGCAATGGCAGGTGGATCTCTGAATTTGAGGCTAGCCCGATCTACACAGTGAGTAGATCTATCTCCTAGAAAGAAAGTAAGTAAATGAGTCAAAACAAGGATTCAGAAATCTGAAGAAGAAAAAAACAAACAAACAAACAAACAAACAAACAAAAACCTCTATCTTCCTCTCGACTAGACCTGGCAGAATGTCTTGAGCTCTTTGGAAGGGGTGCCAGAGGTCTGGCATGGAATGAGCTCAGTTTCTTTACCCATTTCTTCCTGCAGGGTGTGTGAGCAGGGGCTGATTGAACCCTGTATAAAAATGATTCCCTGTGACATCAGAGTCTGCTTTGTAGATTTTCTTTGAAAGCGGAGGCAAGTTGTGTTCAAGACAGAGACACCAAGCAATTTAAAAAATGCTCCTCAGATTTTCTGGAAAAACAAAACAAAACAACAACAAAATGCTCAACCAGTGTTCTCCCTCCTCCACAATCCTAAGTGGATATTTGTGATAAATTGTTGCTTTATGTATATCCTGTCTCAATTTGTCTTTTTTCCGCAAGGATGTAATTTTTTTTAAAGAATTGATACTACTGACAACAATTTACATGAATTCACCAACCTTGAAATTGATGCATCTCCTATCAATCACTTTCTGGAGCCACAGCGAAGCACATTCCCCATTTGTACATCAATAGTGGCACACACTCACATCCATGCTGTTCAGTTTAAGTGCACTGCAGCACGGCATGTCACACTTTCCTGGAACATCCTTTGGGTCAGTCATCTGCTCGTCACATTCTTAACCTAATGAAAGTTCAAGCTACAATCTCTACTAGTAGATTTTCGAGCTGAAAGGCGGGCTTGAGGTCATTTGGTGTGGTCCCCTTATGGTTCTGACACAGAAGTGGAATTTTGAAGATGGCAACTGACTAGTCCAACTCAAAACTTACTAGCTATAGGGTCTGAAAAGACTCCGAGGGTCTTAACATGGGGTTAATTTTTCTTATTAGCTGGTGCCTTCCCACTTTCTGATGCCTGTAGTCCATCAGTAGTTATAGTATTTAACATAAACTTTTCTAACATTCTCCCTGCCACTGCAGTGGCAGGGTGATTCTTATTAAATAGTCATAAGGTATTGACTGTCCTGCCTGCCAATATGAAGATTTGTTGTTGATCTGTGATGCCTGTATCGATCAGCTAAGAATAAGGTCTATCCTCTCTCTACCTTCGCTATTGGCACAAAAACAAACTTTGTATTAATAGAACTACAGCCTTCCTTATTTATTGGTTGTACCTTAGTTCAGTCAATCAAGCTAGAAACAGACATAAATAGGAATAACAGAAAAAAACACCTCAAGATCTAAAAAAGTACCCACTAGGGCTATTGAAACATGGCCAGAGTTCCTTGGCTTCAACACATGGCTTCCTTATTGGTAAGTCTCACACCTCAGTCTTCTTCATCCCAGGTTTAATCTCACACAGACTCTGCGCTTTTTATACTAGGGGGCATCTTATTTAGTTCTGAAACGATCTTCTATTTATGACGGGCTCTTCTGTCACCTTGTTATTTCTGCAGCTTGCTGTCAGAAATGTCACTCCCAGTCTCCTCTGCACGGCTCTTCACCTGCTGTGGAGTGACTGGCAAGCTCTGTTCTCTTCTTCCCCTATAACATACAGTGAGGGCTTGGGCGAGCCTGCTCAGTTGTTAAAGCACTTGCCACACAAGTGTGAGAATCAGAATTCAGATCCCCAGAACCCACATGAAGGCCAGGTGGGCAGGACGGCTGTCCTCTACTTCCAGTGCTAGGCAGGTGGAAACAGCATCGTAAGATCAAATTGGATAGCTAGCGTAGCCAAATAGGCAAGTGCTGGATTCCAGTGAGAGACCTTGACTCAGTACATAAGGTGAAGCATATTTTGGTTTGGTTTGGTTTGGTTTGGTTTCTGAGACTGGGTCTCAGTTTGGCTGTTCTGGAGCTCTCTATGTAGACCTGACTGGACTTGAACTCACAGAAATCCTCCTGCTTCTGCCTCCCCAGTACTGGGATTAAAGGTGTGTGTCAGGTGACGTGTATTTGAGGAAGGCTCCTTATGTCAGCCTTAGGGTTCCATGTACACTGCCCACACATATGCTAACACTCCTATACACAAGCAGGCAACACATACATGCACATGAAAAAGAAATTGAGCACTTTCATTTTCTATCCTTCTCCCCCTTGCCCAGCCTGAGGTCTAGCTTAAGTCTACTAAGGAACATTCATGATTTCTCTCTGAGATAAGGATTTTTATCCCAGCAACTTCTTTATAGATTCACATACCTAACTTCTGTGGGAAATGTTTACATGCAAATATTTGGGGGGGCTGTTTCTTATTTTTTTTTCTTTTTCTTTGAGACAGGATCTTCTTCCAAGTCTAGGAACTCTGTGTAAATCAGATTGACCTTGAACTCTCAGAGATCTACCTGCCTCTGCCTCCCGAGTGCTGGGAGGATTCGGGGGTATTTTCTGAATCTGTGATTAGGTTAAAACCCAGACAGAAAAGAAAACAAACGTCTTCAAATATAGAACGTTTCAAAGTAAAAAAAAAAGCAGATGTTTGACTTAAATATATATATATATGCATAAATTAAAGTCTCAAGCTTGCAGGCATTTAAAAGTTTTTCTCAATGATTTTCCCTCTACTCTGTTCCCATTTCATTATTTTTTCATGAATATGATAAATGGTCATTAAATCTAAGCATTTTTATTTAATGTTCATAAAAACTGGTAGGTTTTCAAACAGATGTGGTCTGATACGGTTCAGTGAATTTAGTGGACTTCTCATATAAATGGAATACTAACACCATACAGAAGATGGATTTTATGCCCTTGTTTACCTCTCCTAGAAGGCACCCTTATTATAATTACAAATAGTGTTTATTGCATGTTGAGCAACAGACACACCGTTGTCCAGACATGCGCAAACCTTCACTTCTCATTGCCATCTAGATCTACAATCTGAGGTAGCACCGGGCATGCAAAGACACCCACATGAGTAGAAGGTATGGCACCCTGAGGGTGTTCTTTTCCAAGACAGAGAAAAACGCAAAGGAGCCTAACTTGTGACAGAACAAACACTCATCCTTTGGTTTAGCATTTCCCTATCAGACTCCCATAGGTAGTTGGAAAGAAAGAACAGCTCATTTCACCACGTTTACTTTTACCAATTAAGGAAGATGTCGCGGGAATATCACTGCCTTTTCTAACTTTCCATGGTATTATTAATAATCCATATCATGTATTTTTAGTTATACATATGTGGGTGTGTTTGTGTCTCTGTGGGCATGCACAGGTGAGTGGCAGAGTTCAGAGGTGCCAGAGCCCCTGGAGCTGGAGTTAGAGGTGCTTGTGAGCCTTCTGATGTGAGTGCTGGGAACTGAACTCAGGTCCTCTTTGCGAGCGGTATGTGTCTTTAATTGCTGAGCCATCTCTCAACCCCTAGCCTTTTCTTGTAAAAAATGATTGATTGATTTATTAACATGCATATATGATTGGGAGAGTACACACATGGAGGTCAGAGGACCACTTTATAATCGGTTCAATCTTTCTACCTTCACGTGGGTTCCAGGGATCAAACTCAGGTCAGCAGCCTTACCCAACAACTGTTTTCATCTGCTCTGCTGTCCACCTGCTTCTAAGCTGTTCAAAAAGGGGATCGACCAGTAAGGAGAAGGAGATGGCAGCTAGAGCGGCCTATGTGGACAGCACACACAAGCCCAAGCAGCAGAGGCAATGGGTTCAGACATTGCTTTCTGGTCACACCAGAAGCATATTAACAAGAGTTCCTCAATAGTTAATTATGTGACATTAGCCAAATTAACCAATGCATCTCGACCTTGTATTGGAGCTTTTAATTTTAATTTTTTTTTTTTAGAATTTTATGTACATGAGTGTTTTGCCTGCGTGTATGTTTGTGCATCACATATATGCCTGGTACCCTTGGAGTCTAGAAGAGGATATTGGATTCCTGGAACCCGAGTTACAGGCAGCTGTTAGCCACCATGTGGGTGTTGTGAACCGAACCCAGGTCCTCTGCAAGAGTACCAAGCAGTTCCTGCCTGCTGAGCTGTCTCCCCAGCTCCCGTCTTTGGAGTTTTACATAGTGACTAAATTATCGACTCCGTAAAAAACACTTTTCTCAATCAAGTGACTTGTGGTAGACATTCAGTAAATATCAATGATGATTTTTATTGTGTGCAATAAGAAATTATTTTTATTTATTTTATTTGCAACATTGGACAGCAGGCTCAAGACCTTATCTATATTAGGCAAGTGCTTTATCATGAAACATACCAGCCTCTACTGTTATTACTGTCAGACTGGGCAGTCAACACTTTCCCAGCTCCCTTCAAGCTTAGAACAAAGCCACATGTGAAATTTAGACATCTATTTTTATTTATGATTTAATTTAATTTTGTGTTTTTGAGACAGGGTTTCTCTGTGTAACAACCCTGGCTGTCATGAAACTGACTCTGTAGACCAGACTGGTCTTGAACTCACAAAGATCTGCCTCCCTCTGCCTCCCGAGTGCTGGGATTAAAGGAGTGTGCCACCACACCCAGCATCTATGTTTATTAATAATACAGAAATTCACAATTCCCTCATTTATTCTTTGCCCTGTCATTTAAGTTGGCGTACACTGTTGGGCATAGGTCACTCTGCAGTCATTTATTTATTTGGTTTGTTGTTCATAGTGTAAGTTTACTAGGCTGGCAGCCAGGAAAAGTAGATTCCGATCATCACTGGTCAGTTCTGTAACAGGACTTTACTTCCTTCACCTATGAAACAAGTTACAGTAAAAAAATGTCCAAAGTCCATTCTGACCTCCACAGCCAAGGATTCAGTGACGTACACAGAAACGGTACCCTGGCAGAACTTTTCTCCACTCTCTACTGAGTATATACTGAGAGACAGACCTACTATGTGCTTATTCTGCCAGGATGAGTTTTGTCCTCAAATTTACAGTCTAGCGAAGCAACTAGCCACATCACAGCATAACCCATGCTCTAATACAGGTGTTTATATACAGAATGTTAGGACCAGATCCAACCAATGGGCAGTAAACCTGTAGTCAATGGGAGAGACTCAGGAAATCTTTGCTGATGAGTGGGCACCTGAACTGTGCATTGAAGAAGGAATGAGTTAAGAGAGAGGAGGGAGGGCTTTAAGGTAGAGATAGCAGTAAAGCAACGTGAGACAGAGAGAGTACATGGCACAGAGAACTGACAGTGCAGAAGGCTGGAGGTAGAGGCTGTGGGCCAGCATGGAAAGATGAACTTCTCACACGCTTTCATTTACCATGGTCCATTTCACATTCCCAGTCTTTACTCACCAACCACACAATTGTTCAGGCTAGAAATGTAAGGGTTATCCTTGTTATAAACTTGTTATAGAGATGGCAGCTAGAGCGGCCTATGTGGACAGCACACACAAACCCAAGCAGCAGAGGCAATGGGTTCAGACATTGCTTTCTGGTCACACCAGAAGCATATTAACAAGAGTTCCTCAATAGTTAATTATGTGACATTAGCCAAATTAACCAATGCATCTCGACCTTGTATTGGAGCTTTTAATTTTAATTTTTTTTTTTAGAATTTTATGTACATGAGTGTTTTGCCTGCGTGTATGTTTGTGCATCACATATATGCCTGGTACCCTTGGAGTCTAGAAGAGGATATTGGATTATCCACGATTATCTCTAAATCAAATCAATTCCCAGTTCCCAATAAATACATAGGTATATATGTCTCTAATTGCATGCTTTTCTGTGTTTGTTTGTTTCCTTTGGAGACATGATCTTACTGATACAGCCTAGGCTGGCCCCAAACTCACCATCATCCTGCTCACATTCTGGGGCTGCCAAGTTGCAAACTGACTCTTTAACCCATGTGCTACACTCTGTCCCAGTTGCACAATCTTGCCCTCAACAGCATCACTTAGACATGATGGTTTGGGACCTTGGAGTCACATCCGATCTTACCATATCCCTATTTAGAATCCTTCGTGGAAACCCACTCTTCTTAATAAAGCCAAGATTTCTTGACTTGATCTAAAGCCGTGCTGTATTATTCTCCAGCCCCACCCAGAATCCCCTCATCTCCTTCCATTCAGTCACCTTGTTTGCTAGATTAGGCTACAGCCTCTATTACCATAGCATTTACACTTTCTTTGCAATATCTTCACACTTACACTTATTTATACTTAATCATGTACTTATTTGTTTAGTGTCTATGTCTATAGCTAGACTGTCTACTCCACGAGGAAAAGACTGGATATGTTTTCTTTATTGCAATAGCCTAATGTCTAATAAATACCTTTCAAAGTGAAAAATGAGAAAAGAAGAGAGCAATCAGATAGGATAAAACTTGAAAAGTGGCCATTGGATTTAGTGGTTAGAGACAGTGGGTGACCATGGAGAAAGCAGCTTCAGTGGTAGGTAGTTGCAGGCTGAAATAGGTTGAGGATCAGGAGAGAGACTGTGGGGCCATAGGGCTTAAATTCATTTCAAGAATCTTATTCATAGGAGAAATGAAAACAAAATAGCAACAGATAAAGAGAAGACGTGTAGAACAAGAAACTTCTGCTTTTTAAGATAAGAAAGAGCTGAGTTTATGTATATGGTTGGAGAGAAAGTAATAAAAGAGAAGTTATAGAAACTAATAGAGAGATTACGCACATGAGATAGGGAAGAGATACATCAATAAAAGGGCATCAGGAGAGTGCAGGGACTGGAGTTCAGAGAATAAGTTCTATAAAACCCAAATGAGACAAGAAAGCAAAGGTGGGAGTCGGTGCAGCTTGCACAGAGGCATGGAGCCCAAGGACGGTGTGGCTTCCTCCTTGTCCTCTAGACTGTCTATTAGTTACACTAGGGTTCTAGGTTTAGTTCTGTTCCTATGACAAACACCCTGGAAAAAAAACTAGAGGAGATAAAGGTCTGTTTGGCATCTACTCCAAAGTTATGGTCCATCATACTTGGGAAGTTAAGGCAAGAAATCAAGCAGTTCGTCACATCACATCCACAGCCAGGAGCAAGGAGAGGATAAATGAATTCTTGCTTACTTACTACTCAGCTAGCTTCCTCTACTCCTGTATGGTCCATACCTTGCCCATGAAATAGTGTTGCCCACAATGGGCTGGGTTTTTTACACATCCATTAGCAATCAAGACAATCTCTCACTGGCACAGCCACAGGCCAATCTGATCTAGATAGTTCTTCATTAAGACTATGTTCCCAGGTGACCTATTTCATACTAAGGTGACTTTTAAAACTAAGCAGCACAAGGAGTCATTCAAAGAAAGGTGAGTGGGAGAAGGGATAAAGAAACAGGAGCTTAGGATCAGGAACTGGGTGTTGTGGGATATTTGTACACTGTGTGAAGATCTATTGCTATAATTGGTGCAATAAAAAGCTGAATGTCCAATAGCTAGGCAGGAGGATAGACATGACTTCCAGGCAGAGAGAACTCTGGGAAGAAGAAAGGTGGAGTCACCAGCCAGATGTAGAAGAAGCAGGATGAACAGTATGTAGATGAGATAATGAGCCTCATGGCAAAACAAATATTCCTATAAATGAGTTGATTTAAGTTATAAAAGCTAGTTGAGACAAGCCTAAGCTAAAGGCTGAGCTTTCATAATTAATAAGAAGTCTCTGTGCCCTTATTTGTGAGCAGTGGTCCCAATGAGAAAGTACCGGTACATATGACACCCAACGTGGGGCCACATAGTTCCACACTGGACCCAAGAAAGCTTTAAAAAAATCCAAACGTGGAAACATGGAGCCAGAAATGGCTTGCTAGTCCTGTAGTCTCTTAGGCAGTCCACAGTGTACAGAGATGCAGCTTGAGCCAACCAGCACCATGTGCAAAGCCACAAGGTGGGTTTAAAGCTTGGTTCATGTGGTCAGAGAAGGTTGCAGGTATGCAGTAAAGTGGTCCAGACTGAGAAAATCTTTAAATAGATACAATAAAAAATGGGTATAAATAATCATAGAAAAAGTAAAACAATATAAAAAGAATTTTCTACATTTCTATAGTTTTGGAAGTTGCTTGCTCTGCACTTCCTGTTTCCTCAGGTAACATTATATCCTTCTCAAGTCTTTGATGGGGTTGAAGACTAGATAGTTATAGTTACAGTTTTCCTTGTCACGAAATTCAAAAAAGAAACTTATATAAAAGATAAAAAGTTTATTAGGTTAAAAAACATAAAAGCTTAAGTTGTTTATCTAAGAAAATGTTTTAAGGTCTAAAAAGATAATTTTAGGATATAATACAAGTTATGATAGAAAACTGTTTAGGTATAAAACTTCGGACTCATCATTTTTATCTTTCTTGGGAAGAAAATGAGGGGGAGGAGGAGGGTTGGTAACTCCTATGGGAACAACCCAGAACTTTCTAGAAGGCACCTCTTTCCTCCACTCCAATCTTTGTGTTAGCTAGCCCTATGCAGCCACTGGGCCAACTCTCTTTACAGATCAAAGGCTGGTGAGTTCTCTGTTCTCCTCCTCCTTGATGTTCACTCAGTCTTCTGGCTCAAGACTGTGACACATTAGTGGCTGCAGCCAGTTTAAGTGGCACATGGAAGACTGGAAAGAGACCTGGCAATGGGTTTGTCCAGCTCTGCAAAAGGATGGTTATTCCATTAAGATATGCTTGTGTAAATAAATGAGTTCTGTCAGGTGTGCTATTTCAACCCCATGGAACTTTGCATTGACAAGATAAAGTCCAAGATGTCTTTAAAATGTTACTCCATGTCACCCATCCTACCCCTGGACAACAGCACAGGCCTGTGACATACAGCATTTTCCTTCTCCAGTGCATTGTTCATCCTATTATCTAAATCAAGAATGTCCTGCTGTAATGCTGGATCAAATTTAGGGGTTAACTTAGATGACCCTATTTCTGGAAGCCTTCCCTGTTCATGCCAAGTACAATGGAAATACACTGTCTCTGCCTTTGACTCATGAGACATGCTTCTTTAAATACACATGAACATATTGTTAGAACATATAATATATCACACACTTTCCCTTCGGTATTCTTCCTATGATTATATCTTTAAAAGACATGAGAAAATGACCTCTGTCTCTGATTGTGTGCAGAAATAACTCAAAGTGGATCGAAGACCTAACTGGAAGATCTAAAGTGATAAAACTCCTAGAATAAAACACAGGGGACACATCCTAAAGCATTGGTAAGCCCAATAATGTTTTTTAAGACATAGATGCAAACAGGAAAACAAAACAAGGACAGACAAATGGGATTACATCAAACTAAAAAGTTTATGTGCAGCAACGAAAATGATCAGCAGAATAAAACAGAACTTACAGAGCAGGGGAAATACTTGCCAGCTATTTGTCTGGCAAGTAACTGATATTCAGAATGTAGAATGTTTGTACATGTATATGTGTATAAGTGTATAGTGTGTGTGTTTGTCCATGTGTGCAGGTGTGTATGTATGTGTGTAGAGGGCAGACGACCATCTCCGGTGCTGTTCTTCAGCAAGTATCTACCTTGTTTTCCTCTCTTCTCTTCCCTCCCCTCCCCTTTCCTTTCTCTCTCCTCTTCTTCTCTCTTATTTCTCTCTCCCTTCTTTTTATTTGAGACAGAATCTCTCACTGGCCTGAAGCTCACCAAGAAGGCTAGACAGGCCAGTCACCGAGCCCAGAGATCTTCCCATCTCCACCACTTCTCTAACTGAGGGTTTCCAAGTGGACACCACTCCACTTGGCTTTTTGTACAAGCTTTGGGAATCAAACTCAGATCCTTGAACTTTTGCACCAAGCATTTTATGACCAAGGTATTTGTCTAGCCCCCAAATGTATCTTCTTATGGTTTGAATTAGAAGCTCCCACAGGCACCTATGTTCAGGTCTTAATGCTCAGTTGGTGGTGGAGACTTTAGGAGGTGGGGTCTGGGTGGGTCACCAGGTGAAAGCCTTTGCAGGTTAACTTGCCCAGGTCCCCATTCTGCCTTTCTCTGCTTCCTATCCCCTGTGAGATGATACACTCCATTTCACCATGACCTGCTGATCAGTGCTCTGCCCACCATGGACTCAAACTTCCAAAACCATGAACCCAAACCAGCTCTCCCTTAAGTTGTCATGTCAAGTGTTTTGTTATAACAATGAAAAGGTGACACAGAAGGAACTAAAAAAAAATGTAACAAAAAGAAAAAAAAAAGGAATCCAACTTAGAAATGGACAAGTGGTCTGAACACACAAGTCAAGAGAGGAAATACAAAGGGCCAACAAACATGTGAAAAGTACTCATGACCATTAATTAGCCATCAGGGAAATGCAAACCAGTGCTGCACTGACGTTTCATCTCAGTCCAATACATATATTGTAAATACATAACAAAACAAAGCAAACATCAAAATCCAGAGACACTGGGAAGGAAGACAGGGAAGAAAAAGAAACCCTCATGCACCACTGAGGGGAACAGTAATGAACAGAATTATGTGCGCGAGGTTCCTCAGAAAGTTAAAAATGGATGTGCCATTTGGTCTTGGGTATTCAAAAGAGAGGAGAGATTAGCATAGGAAAGACACCTGCACACTCATGTTTATTACAGCACTACTGTCAACAGCTGAGATGTGGAACAAGCTTCAATGCCCAGCCACAGACGAATGGAAAAAGAAAATGTGGTATACAAACACACTGGAGTATTAGTCAGCCGTAAACAGGAACGGAATCTGGCCTTTTGCAGCAAGAGGGATGGAATTAGTGAAACAAGCCAGCAACAGAAAACAAACGTCACATGTTCCTCTCATGTGTGGAAGCTAAAAGATGCTGATGTGAAGGTAGTGACTGCAGCTGGATGGGAAGATGAATAAGGGGGGCTGAGTGTGATAAGCACAGGTGTGTGTGTGTGTGTGTGTGTGTGTGTGTGTGTGTGTGTGTGTGTGTGATAATATTACAATAAACCTGTTGACATGTACAATTAATACTAACAAAAGATTTTAAGAGGTACCATAAAATATTACTAACTCCCCAAATTATGAAACCAAGAATATCTTTATTTTTTTTACAGTCATTGAAGATTTTATTTTACCTCAGTTTTATACTTTAGGATGCAGAATATCTTTATTTATCTGCATATTTATTTTCCCCCTTTCTAGTGTTCAGTATTAAACCCGTGGACTTGTGTATGCTAAGCAAGTACTCTACCTCTGAGTTACATATCCAGCCCACAAAGATCTAAATGTCATCTTCTTCTTCCTATTTAATGTCAAATTATTTCCAGCTACAGCATTCACATTAAATCAGATTTTATAATACAAATATTAAAAGAAAACCAGACATATAGAACACAATGTCTTTTTCTTTCAATTAAAAATTTTACGTTTATTTATTTTAGGTTTATGAGTGTTTTGCCTATGTGCATGCATGTATGTGCACCATGTGTACACCTGGTGCCCTTAGAGTCTAGAAGAGGATGTCGGATCCCCCTAGAATTGGAGTTATAGATGGTTGTGAGCCATGGTTTGGGTACTAGGAGTCGAACCTGGGTCCTCTACAAAAGCAGCAGGTGCTCTTAACCACTGAGCCATCACACCAGTCCACAGTGTCTCATTTCTTCCTGGGACAATGTTTTCACAGTTACATGTCTTTCCCTCCATGCATCCGAAATGCCCATTTACCCCCGGGCCTCCCACAAATTTCTGATCTTTGAAAAGTACTTTTAATATCCTGCTCATCATTCCTTGCCATTACCCTTCATCCACCTCCTAACTCTCCTGGAGACTCTGTTGAAATCAGAAGGCCTATACTAATTTATTCAGGCCTTGCAACGCTGCAGTAATATAATATCCAACCATGATCCATCTTGTGTTATTCGATTTTAAGAGATGTGAAGAACTAGAAAAGAAACTTTTGTCGAGTGAGAAAGTCATTGGACGTTTCTAAGAGTGGATTGGATGGAAACATGCACTTCAAGGCTGTGTAGCAAAATGAGAATCCTGGAGCACTGTGGAAGTAAAATAAGGAATCTAATACCAAGACCAATTTTCCTTTGAGGAACTTGGGCTCCTTTGTATTTTTTAAATTGATTTAATTGATTATCAATTAATCAATTTTAATCAATCGCATTGATTAAAAAATGTTATAGTCCACCAGGCAATGGTGACACATGCCTTCAATCCCAGCACTTGGGAGGCAGAGGCAGACATATCTCTACGAGTTCAAGGCCAGCCTGGGCTACAGAGTGAGTTCCAAGAAAGGCTCCAAAGTTACACAAAGAAACCCTGCCTCAAAAACCAAAAATAAAATATATTATAATAAGAAAAGATGATGCTTTTTGAATATGAAACCTTTATTTTTTTTTGGTGTTGTTTACTTTTTTTTAAAGAAATTACTATGTTTCCAACTGTCTTCAGCCTGACAAATGGTTTGCTGAGTGTCACCATTAATAGAGGCATCAATTTTAGGAGTTATGCTCCTGGAAGTGGAATAAGGAGGAGGTGGAGCCCAGAGTCAAAGATACTACTGATAATGAGGGTGTTTGAACAGTGGTAATTGGCAAGGAGAAGGCCTAAAAGATGTATCCAGAGCCCAACCCTTACACTGAAGGCAAGCTGCCAGATAAAGACTCAAAACAGCACCTACATTGGCAAGAAAAGTATCTCCAGGCTTCTCCCTTGCCATAAAAGCTATTGAGAAGGGTTTAGAGAGACGTACCATGCCCAAAGTGGTAACTTCAGACTTGTGGTGTATTACTTGGGTGAAAACCTTTGCCATTAGAGTAGTGGGGCACAAAGAATGCTATCTTTCCTCTTCATTTGTGTGTGTGTGTGTGTGTGTGTGTGTGTGTGTGTGTGTGTTTACACACTGAGTGCGCATGCTCGTGCACAGTGGCACTGGAAGCCAGAAGAGTATGTCAATCTCCTAGAACTGGAGTCACAGACTGTGAGCAACCTAATGTGGGTGCAGGAAGCAGGACTTGGGTCCTCTTCAAGAGCAGCAGGTATTAACAGCTGACCCACCTCGCCAGCCCCAAGAATGCTATCTTTAACGAAGTATAGCCCTGCAGTCTAGCTGATTAGAAAATACTATAACAGAACTATGCAGTGAAGATTGGAAATGACCCAGAAAATCACCAATATGGGGGCCATGGAGGTGACAGAGAGGGTGAAGCACTTGTTGCACATAGGTAAGGATTTCCATGACCCTAGTGAAAAACAGGCTGTGAAGGTGGGAGTCCGTAACATCCGTGGGGTAGGGAGGCAGAGTCCCGCAAATCCCAGAAGCTCTTTGGCCAGTCAGTGCAACTGAAACTGACAAGGTTCAGTGAGAGACCTTGTCTCAAAGACCAAGGTGGAGTGCCAGGCGGCGGCGGCGCACGCCTTTAATCCCAGCACTCGTCAGGCAGAGCCAGGCACATCTCTGTGAGTTCGAGGCCAGCCTGGTCTGCAGAGTGAGATCCAGGACAGGCACCAAAACTACACAGAGAAACCCTGTCTTGAAAAACCAAAACAAACAAACAAAACAAAAACAAACAAAACAAGGTGGAGAGCAATAGAAGAGAATATCCATGTCTACCTGCTGCCTACACACACACACACACACACACACACACACACACACACACACAAACATATACTAAACAATAAACAGCTGACATAATTTATTATTGGTTAAAAATTCAAGTTATTTTAAAGAAATTAAACAATTACTGCTTGTATGTATTTTAAAAAGCTTATGATTTATTACTCATTTTTGACACAGTTTCTTACCATGTAACCCTCCGAGTTTGGAACTCACTATGTAGAAGCTATATAGACAAGATTGACCTATAGCTCAGAGATCTTCTAGGTAGACAAAGCTGGCCTGCAACTCCTAGAGATCCTCTACATAGACCAGACTGACCACCAACTCCCAGAGATCTCGTGTGTAGACCAGACTGACCTCTAACTCCCAGAGATCCTCTGTGTAGACCAGACTGACCTCCAACTCCCAGAGATCCTGTGTGTAGACCAGACTGACCTCTAACTCCCAGAGATCCTCTGTGTAGA